>MU107261.1:0-13810 GCA_012274485.2 Sinapis alba | reverse complement strand
TTGAATAAATCCCAAAGGAGTTATGGTTAAGAAGTTATTCCACTTTCTAATCAGGATATCCATGGTTAGCCTATTTGGACATATGGCAAGTTCTTCAAGCTCCTAATCAAACCAGGATGAATCACTATGTAAGAAGATTGATTTGGAACCATTATTCAGTTGAGAGTATCCATGAAGTTGAATAAATCCCAAAGGAGTTATGTTCAAGAAGTTATTCCACTTTCTAATCACGATATCCATGTTTAGCCTGTTTGGTCATATGGCAAGTTTTTCAAGTTTCTAATCAAACCAAGATGAATCACTATGTAAGAAGCTTGATTTGGAACCATTATTCAGTGGAGAGTATCCATGAAGTTTAATAAATCCCAAAAGAGTTATGTTTAAGAAGTTATTCCACTTTCTTATGAGGATATCCATGTTTAGCTTGTTTGGACATATGGCAAGTTCTTCAAGCTCCTATTCAAAGCAGGATGAATCACTATGTAAGAAGATTTATTTGGAACCATTATTCATTGGAGATTATCCATAGAGTTGAATAAATCCCAAAGGAGTTATGTTTAAGAAGTTATTCCACTTTTCCTAATCAGGATATCCATGTTTAGCCTATTTGGACATATGACAAGTTCTTGAAGCTTCTAATTAAACCAGGATGAATCACTATGTAAGAAGCTTAATTTGGAACCAATAATCAGTATAGAGTCTTTCATGAAGTTGAATAAATATCATAAGAGTTATGTTGAAGAAGTTATTCCACTATCTAATCAGAATGTCAATATTTAGCCTGTTTGGACATATGGCTAGTTCTTCAAGCTTCTAATCAAACCACGATGAATCAGTGTGTAAGAAGCTTGATTTGGAACCATTAATCAGTGGAGAGTTTTGATGAAGTTGAATAAATCCCAAAGGAGTTATGTTTAAGAAGTTATTCCACTTTCTTGTAAGGATATCCATGTTTAGCCTGTTTGGACATATGGCAAGTTCTTCAAGCTCCTAATCAAACCGGGATGAATCACGATGTAAGAAGATTGATTTGGAACCATTATTCAGTGGAGAGTATCCATGAAGTTGAGGAAATCCCAAAGGAGTTATGTTTAAGAAGTTATTCCACTTTCTAATCAGGATATCCATGTTTAGCCTGTTTGGACATATGGCAAGTTCTTGAAGCTTCTAAACAAACCAAGATGAAACACTATGTAAGAAGCTTGATTTCGAACAATTTTTCAGTGGAGAGTATCCATGAAGTTGAATAAATCCCAAAGGAGTTATGTTTTAGAAGTTATTCCACTTTCTAATCAGGATATCCATGTTTAACCTGTTTGGACATATGGCAAGTTCTTCAAGCTCCTAATCAAACCAGGATGAATCACTATGTAAGAAGCTTGATCTGGAACCATTATTCAGTGGAGAGTATCCATGAAGTTTAATAAATCCCAAAAGAGTTATGTTTAAGAAGTTATTCCACTTTCTAATCAGGATATCCATGTTTAGCCTGTTTGGACATATGGCAAGTTCTTCAAGCTTCTAATCAAACCAGGATGAATCACTATGTAAGAAGCTTTATTTGGAACCATTATTCACTGGGGAGTATCCATGAAGTTTAATAAATCCCAAAGGAATTATGTTTAAGAAGTTATTTGTAACGACCGTAACCCGGTCTCTTTTCTTAACCGCTTTGGTTTTATTAATTATAATTGTTTCTAAACCAAAGTATGCCATTTCTCTTAACCGAGTGTTGGTTTCCTTTTCTCTTAATTAATTTTCTTTGAACCAAGAATGTATGATTACCTAATTATATAAAGTCTTGCATTGTCCTCGTCTTGGAAGAAAAGTCAGCCGCCTCCATTAATTTCCTTCTCCTCTTCTTCTCCTCTTATCCCCTTCCATGCGTGACTTTGATTCTTTGCTTTGGTTCTTCTCGTGATCATGTGTTGATCAAACAAGCTAGGGAAGCCACCACCATGACGCCATCACCCTTTCTCACCGTCTCGGAGCCACCATCGTTATCACATCTGAGAAGTGTAAACGGGAGGAGGAATCGAGCCAAGCAGGAGCCAAGCCGGAGCCACCGCGTCAGCACCACCGGAGGTCGAGGTACAGCCATGACGTTTTTACGTTGCCGTTACGTACAGGAGAACATGAGCAAAGGTCGCATCCATGTTACCATGAGCCTTGCCGTGTGTTAAGTGCTATCTCTCTTATTTCTTGTACATGAAGTAATCTCGTCAAAAATCCTAGAGCTGATCTTTATTTTATTTCTTCTGTTTGGTTATTGACTTTTCCGTAATGCTACTATCTCGGAGATGATTCAAGGAATATATGGTGAAACCCTAGGATTCCTTGGCGACCAAGTGATTTCGTTTGTTTCGCGATTCGTTCCGATTCTCCGATTAGCTAAGGTGAGGGTTATTCCGTTAAATCCCGAACTAGTTTAGTACTGCTATTATCAAAAGTTTAGTTTCGAAACATGATCCATCTTTGTGAATTGAGTCTGCTTGCGAGTCTTGTTAGTTATTTTATTGATTGTTAAACCGGAAATAGGATAATAGAGGATTCAACTATTGTGTGAATTATTTGATGCTGAGCACTGTTATATATATGTATATACATAGTTATATAGTAGGGACTATATGCGAGGGCGGGCGCTCAGAGATGTCTGAGCTAGCGACGCAGCGGGTTTTGAGGGCAGGGGTACAAAGACGTATGTACTATCGACGCAGCGGGTTTTGAGGGCGGGGGTACAAAGACGTTTGTACTATCGACGCAGCGGGTTTTGAGGGCGGGGGTACAAAGACGTTTGTACTATCGACGCATCGGGTGGTTGAGGGCGGGGGTACAGAGACATACTGTACTATCGACGCAGCGGGAATATATATATCCTTATGAGGAAATGTGCGGTGCATAGATAGCTGTGTACTATGAGCACATGGGTGTTAGTTGGATTAGATGTATGTGATTGTTCTTTGTGGTGTAGACACCGTGCTTGTTCATGCTAGAGCTAGGCTTACATAGTCGTAGTGCTATGTACTAAGTCAGCGGTTTGTGGTTTAGCATCCCATACCTCATTGAGTGACTCCCCTGTTACTCATCCCTCTTTTTCCCTTGCAGGTGAGTATGACGAGTAGTCGGATATCTGGACGGTTCTGTGTCTTGGGATCATTGTGTTTTATTACGGTTTTAGTTAATGTTTTATACAAGCTTTCGTTACGGTTTATTTTGGTTATTAAATTTAAAATAATTTCTCTTGCGTTTTATTTTATTAAATGTTTAAATATTTTATTTGATTTTAAATTACTCGGTTTAATTTAATATTTTACCGGAAGTAACACGCCGTTCTCGAGAGAGGAGGAGACGGGTGTTACATTATTCCACTTTCTAATCGGGATATCCATGTTTAGCATGTTTAGACATATGGCAAATTCTTCAAGCTTCTAATAAAAGCATGATAAATCACTATGTAAGAAGCTTGATTTGGAACCATTATTCATTGGAGAGTATCCATGAAGTTGAATAAATCCCAAAGGAGTTATGTTTAAGAAGTTATTCCACTTTCTAATCAGGATATTCATGGTTAGCCTATTTGGACATATGGCAAGTTCTTCAAGCTCCTAATCCAACCATGACGAATCACTATGTAAGAAGATTGATTTGGAACCATTATTCAGTGGAGAGTATCCATGAAGTTGAATAAATCCCAAAGGAGTTATGTTTAAGAAGTTATTCCACTTTCTAATCAGGATATCCATGTTTAGCATGTTTTGTCACATGGCAAGTTTTTCAAGTTTCTAATCAAACCAGGATGAATCACTATGTAAGAAGCTTGATTTGGAAACATTATTCAGTGGAGAGTATCCATGAAGTTTAATAAATCCCAAAGAAGTTATGTTTACGAAGTTATTCCACCTTCTAATCAGGATATCCATGTTTAGCATGTTTGGACGTATGGCAAGTTCTTCAAGCTTCTAATAAAACCAGGATAAATCACTATGTAAGAAGCTTGATTTGGAACCATTATTCAGTGGAGAGTATCCATGAAGTTTAATAAATCCCAAAGGAGTTATGTTTAAGAAGTTATTCAACTTTCTAATCAGGATATCCATGTTTAGCATGTTTGGACATATGGCAAGTTCTTCAAGCTTCTAATAAAAGCAGGATAAATCACTATGTAAGAAGCTTGATTTGGAACCATTATTCAATGGAGAGTATCCATGAAGTTGAATAAATCCCAAAGGAGTTATGGTTAAGAAGTTATTCCACTTTCTAATCAGGATATCCATGGTTAGCCTATTTGGACATATGGCAAGTTCTTCAAGCTCCTAATCAAACCAGGATGAATCACTATGTAAGAAGATTGATTTGGAACCATTATTCAGTTGAGAGTATCCATGAAGTTGAATAAATCCCAAAGGATTTATGTTTAAGAAGTTATTCCACTTTCTAATCACGATATCCATGTTTAGCCTGTTTGGTCATATGGCAAGTTTTTCAAGTTTCTAATCAAACCAAGATGAATCACTATGTAAGAAGCTTGATTTGGAACCATTATTCAGTGGAGAGTATCCATGAAGTTTAATAAATCCCAAAAGAGTTATGTTTAAGAAGTTATTCCACTTTCTTATGAGGATATCCATGTTTAGCTTGTTTGGACATATGGCAAGTTCTTCAAGCTCCTATTCAAAGCAGGATGAATCACTATGTAAGAAGATTTATTTGGAACCATTATTCATTGGAGATTATCCATAGAGTTGAATAAATCCTAAAGGAGTTATGTTTAAGAAGTTATTTCACTTTTCCTAATCAGGATATCCATGTTTAGCCTATTTGGACATATGACAAGTTCTTGAAGCTTCTAATTAAACCAGGATGAATCACTATGTAAGAAGCTTGATTTGGAACCAATAATCAGTATAGAGTCTTTCATGAAGTTGAATAAATATCATAAGAGTTATGTTGAAGAAGTTATTCCACTATCTAATCAGAATGTCAATATTTAGCCTGTTTGGACATATGGCTAGTTCTTCAAGCTTCTAATCAAACCACGATGAATCAGTATGTAAGAAGCTTGATTTGGAACCATTAATCAGTGGAGAGTTTCGATGAAGTTGAATAAATCCCAAAGGAGTTATGTTTAAGAAGTTATTCCACTTTCTTGTAAGGATATCCATGTTTAGCTTGTTTGGACTTATGGCAATTTCTTTAAGCTTCTAATCAAACCAGGATGAATATTTATGTAAGAAGCTTGATTTGGAACCATTATTCAGTGTAGAGTATCCATGAAGTTCAATAAATCCTAAAGGAGTTATGTTTAAGAAGTTATTCCACTTTCTAATCAGGATATCCATGTTTAGCCTATTTGGACATATGGCAAATTCTTCAAGCTCCTAATCAAACCAGGATGAATCACTATGTAAGAAGATTGATTTGGAACCATTATTTAGTGGAGAGTATCCATGAAGTTTAATAAATCCCAAAGGAGTTATGTTTAAGAAGTTATTCTACTTTCTAATCAGGATATCCATTTTAGCATGTTTGGACATATGACAAGTTCTTCAAGCTTCTAATCAAACCAAGATGAATCACTATGAAAAAAGCTTGATTTGAAACCATTAATAAGTGGAGAGTCTTTCATGAAGTTAAATAAATCTCATAGGAGTTATGTTGAATAAGTTATTTCACTTTCTAATCAGGATATCCATGTTTAGCCTGTTTGGACATATGGCAAGTTCTTCAAGCTTCTAATCAAACCAGGATGAATCTTTATGTAAGAAGCTTGATTTGGAACCATTATTCAGTGTAGAGTATCCATGAAGTTGAATAAATCCCAAAGGAGTTATGTTTAAGAAGTTATTCCACTTTCTAATCAGGATATCCATGTTTAACCTATTTGGACATATGGCAATTTCTTCAAGCTCCTAATCAAACCAAGTTGAATCACTATGTAAGAAGATTTATTTGGAACCATTATTCAGTGTAGAGTATCCATAAAGTTGAATAAATCCCAAAGGAGTTATGTTTAAGAAGTTATTACACTTTCTAATCACGATATCCATGTTTAGCTTGTTTGGACATATGTCAAGTTCTTCAAGCTTCTAATAAAACCAGGATAAATCACTATGTAAGAAGCTTTATTTGGAACCATTAATCAGTGGAGAGTATCCATGAAGTTGAATAAATCCTAAAGGAGTTATGTTTAAGAAGTTATTCCCTTTTTTAATCAGGATATCCATGTTTAGCCTATTTGGACATATGACAAGTTCTTCAAGCTCCTAATCAAACCAGGATGAATCACTATGTAAGAAGATTGATTTGGAACCATTATTTAGTGGAGAGTATCCATGAAGTTTAATAAATCCCAAAGGAGTTATGTTTAAGAAGTTATTCTACTTTCTAATCAGGATATCCATGTTTAGCATGTTTGGACATATGACAAGTTCTTCAAGCTTCTAATCAAACCAAGATGAATCACTATGAAAAAAGCTTGATTTGAAACCATTAATAAGTGGAGAGTCTTTCATGAAGTTAAATAAATCTCATAGGAGTTATGTTGAATAAGTTATTCCACTTTCTAATCAGGATATCCATGGTTAGCCTATTTGGACATATGGCAAGTTCTTCAAGCTACTAATCAAACCAGGATGAATCACTATGTAAGAAGATTGATTTGGAATCATTATTCAGTGGAGAGTATCCATGAAGTTATATAAATCCCAAAGGAGTAATGTTTAAGAAATTATTCCACTTTCTAATCAGGATATCCATGTTTAGCCTGTTTGTACATATGGCAAGTTCTTCAAGCTTCTAATAAAACCAGGATAAATCACTATGTAAGAATCTTGATTTGGAACCATTATTCAGTGGAGAGTATCCATGAAGTTGAATAAATTCCAAATGAGTTATGTTTAAGAAGTTATTCCCTTTTCTAATCAGGATAGCCATGTTTAGCCTATTTGGACATATGGCAAGTTCTTCAAGCTCCTAATCAATCCAATATGAATCACGATGTAAGAAGATTAATTTGGAATCATTATTCAGTGGAGAGTATCCATGAAGTTGAATAAATCCCAAAGGAGTTATGTTTAAGAAGTTATTCCACTTTCTAATCAGGATATCCATGTTTAGCCTGTTTGGTCATATGGCAAGTTTTTCAAGTTTCTAATCAAACCAGGATGAATAACTATGTAAGAAACTTGATTTGGAACCATTATTCATTGGAGAGATACCATGAAGTTGAATAAATCCCAAAGGAGTTATGTTTAAGAAGTTATTCCACTTTTCCTAATCAGGATATCCATGTTTAGCCTATTTGGACATATGGCAAGTTTTTGAAGCTTCTAATTAAACCAGGATGAATCACTATGTAAGAAGCTTGATTTGGAACCAATAATCAGTAGAGAGTCTTTCATGAAGTTGAATAAATATCATAAGAGTTATGTTGAAGAAGTTATTCCATTATCTAATCAGGATGTCAATATTTAGCCTGTTTGGATATATGGCTAGTTCTTCAAGCTTCTAATCAAACCACGATGAATCACTATGTAAGAAGATTGATTTGGAACCATTAATCAGTGGAGAGTTTCCATGAAGTTGAATAAATCCCAAAGGAGTTATGTTTAAGAAGTTATTCCACTTTTCCTAATCAGGATATCCATTTTTAGCTTATTTGGACATATGGCAAGTTCTTGACGTTTCTAATCAAACCAGGATGAATCACTATGTAAGAAGCTTGATTTGGAACCAATAATCAGTAGAGAGTCTTTCATAAAGTTGAATAAATATCATAAGAGTTATGTTGAAGAAGATATTCCACTATCTAATCAGGATGTCAATGTTTAGCCTGTTTGGACATATGGCTAGTTCTTCAAGCTTCTAATCAAACCATGATGAATCACTATGTAAGAAGCTTGATTTGGAACCATTAATAAGTGGAGAGTTTCCATGAAGTTGAATAAATCCCAAAGGAGTTATGTTTAAGAAGTTATTCCACTTTCTTATCAAAATATCCATGTTTAGCTTGTTTGGACATATGGCAATTTCTTCAAGCTTCTAATCAAACCAGGATGAATCTTTATGTAAGAAGCTTGATTTGGAACCATTATTCAGTGTAGAGTATCCATGAAGTTCAATAAATCCCAAAGGAGTTATGTTTAAGAAGTTATTTTACTTTCTAATCAGGATATCCATGTTTAGCCTATTTGGACATATGGCAAATTCTTCAAACTCCTAATCAAACCATGATGAATCACTATGTAAGAAGATTGATTTGGAACCATTATTTAGTGGAGAGTATCCATGAAGTTGAATAAATCCGAAAGGAGTTATGTTTAAGAAGTTATTCTACTTTCTAATCAGGATATCCATGTTTAGCATATTTGGACATATGACAAGTTCTTCAAGCTTCTAATCAAACCAGGATGAATCACTAAGTAAAAAGCTTGATTTGGAACCATTAATAAGTGGAGAGTCTTTCATGAAGTTAAATAAATCTCATAGGAGTTATGTTGAATAAGTTATTTCACTTTCTAATCAGGATATCCATGTTTAGCCTGTTTGGACATATGGCAAGTTCTTCAAGCTTCTAATCAAACCAGGATGAATCTTTATGTAAGAAGCTTGATTTGGAACTATTATTCAGTTTAGAGTATCCATGAAGTTGAATAAACTCCAAAGGAGTTATGTTTAAGAAGTTATTCCACTTTCTAATCAGGATATCCATGTTTAGCCTATTTGGACATATGGCAAGTTCTTCAAGCTCCTAATCAAACCAAGATGAATCACTATGTAAGAAGATTGATTTGGAACCATTATTCAGTGGAGAATATCCATGAAGTTGAATAAATCCCAAAGGAGTTATGTTTAAGAAGTTATTCCACTTTCTAATAAGGATATCCATGTTTAGCCAGTTTGGACATATGGCAATTTCTTCAAGCTTCTAATCAAACAAGGATGAATCTTTATGTAAGAAGCTTGATTTGGAACCATTATTCAGTTAAGAGTATCCATGAAGTTGAATCCAAAAGGAGTTATGTTTAAGAAGTTATTCCATTTTCTAATCAGGATATCCATGTTTAGACTATTTGGACATATGGCAAGTTCCTCAAGCTCCTAATCAAACCAGGATGAATCACTATGTAAGAAGATTGATTTAGAACCATTATTTAGTGTAGAGTATCCATGAAGTTGAATAAATCCCAAAGGAGTTATGTTTAAGAAGTTATTCCACTTTCTAATCAGGATATCCATGTTTAGCCGATTTGGACATATGGCAAGTTCTTCAAGCTCCTAATCAAACCAGGATGAATCACTATGTAGGAAGATTGATTAGGAACCATTATTCAGTGGAGAGTATCCATGAAGTTTAATAAGTCCCAAAGGAGTTATGTTTTAGAAGGTATTCCCTTTTCTAATCAGGATATCCATGTTTAGCCTATTTGGACATATGGCAAGTTCTTCAAGGTCCTAATCAAACCAGGATGAATCACTATGTAAGAAGATTGATTTGGAACCATTATTCAGTGGAGAGTATCCATGAAGTTGAATAAATCCCAAAGGATTTATGTTTAAGAAGATATTCCACTTTATTATCAGGATATCCATGTTTAGCCTGTTTGGACATATGGCAAGTTCTTCAAGCTCCTAATCAAACCAGGATGAATCACTATGTAAGAAGCTTGATTTGGAACCATTATTCAGTGGAGAGTATCCATGAGTTGAATAAATCCCAAAGGAGTTATGTTTAAGAAGATATTCCCTTTTCTAATCAGGATATCCATGTTTAGCCTATTTGGACATATGGAAAGTTATTCAAGCTCCTAATCAAACCAGGATGAATCACTATGTAAGAAGATTGATTTGGAACCATTATTCAGTGGATAGTATCCATGATGTTGAATAAATCCCAAAGGAGTTATGTTTAAGAAGTTATTCCACTTTCTAATCAGGATATCCATGTTTAGCCTGTTTGGACATATGGCAAGTTCTTCAAGCTCCTAATCAAACCAGGATGAATAACTATGTAAGAAGATTGGTTTGGAACCATTATTTAGTGGAGAGCATCCATGAATTTGAATAAATACCAAAGGAGTTATGTTTAAGAAGTTATTCCACTTTCTAATCAGGATATCCATGTTTAGCCTGTTTGGACATATGGCAATTTCTTGAAGCTTCTAATCAAACCAGGATGAATCACTATGTAAGAAGCTTGATTTGTAACCATTATTCATTGGAGAGTATCCATGAAATTGAATAAATCCCAAAGGAGTTATTTTTAAGAAGTTATTCCACTTTCTAATCAGGATATCCATGTTTAGCCTATTTGGACATATGGCAAGTTCTTCAAGCTCCTAATCAAACCAGGATGAATCACTATGTAAGAAGATTGATTTGGAACCATTATTCAGTGGATATTATCCACAAAGTTGAATAAGTCCCAAAGGAGTTACGTTTTAGAAGTTATTCCCTTTTCTAATCAGGATATCCATGTTTAGCCTATTTGGACATATGGCAAGTTCTTCAAGGTCCTAATCAAACCAGGACGAATCACTATGTAAGAAGATTGATTTGGAACCATTATTCAGTGGAGAGTATCCATGAAGTTGAATAAATCCCAAAGGAGTTATGTTTAAGAAGTTATTCCACTTTCTAATCATGATATCCATGTTTAGCCTGTTTGGACATATGGCAAGTTCTTGAAGCTTCTAAACAAACCAAGATGAAACACTATGTAAGAAGCTTGATTTGGAACAATTATTCAGTTGAATAAACATCATAAGAGTTATTTTTAAGAAGGTATTCCCTTTTCTAATCAGGATATCCATGTTTAGCCTATTTGGACATATGGCAAGTTCTTCAAGCTCCTAAACAAACCAGGATGAAACACTATGTAAGAAGCTTGATTTGAAACCATTATTCAGTGGAGAGTATCCATGAAGTTAAATAAATCCCAAAGGAGTTATGTTTTAGAAGTTATTCCACTTTCTAATCAGGTGATGCAACTCTGACTGAACCAGTTGTTGATTCGGATCTAGACGAGCTTGATGGAGCTGGCAATGCCCAAGGAGATGGAAAGAAGCTGGAGATGATTGAAAATGATTATATTGGCATGATGGATCAGGCTGGAAGGGGAGAAATTTGGCCTAATTCTTTTGTTGCATCAGATGGCCATTTTCAGCCCAAAAGGAGATCAAATACACATGTTAAGGATCCAATATGTCTTGCTTAACGGCCAGCCACGAAAATCAAGAGAAGAATTCAACCAAAATAATTAATATTGAGTTTTCAAGACAATTTTAGTTTTAATTAAGTTTTTCTTATTTTTCTACAAATTTAGGACTTTTCCATTTCCTTCTTCTCTACTTAAACTCTCTTTTGTTTCAGAAACTATTATTCACTCTTTTTATCAAAATTTTCTCTAAACTTGTGAATCCTTTGTTCATCTTTGAACACTGATTGCTAGGAGTTCATTCTCTGCAAGCAAAACTTGTCTTTGATCACAAACAGAGTTCATTCTCTTGATCTTAGATACATCTACACAAGATCTGATCAGTCCATAGATCATTTCTGAAGATCAATCATTCAATCCATCCATCATCACTGAAATCAACCCATTTCTCTCTTAACCCATCAGATCATCCTTCATAGAATCAGGGACAAAAAGGATCTCCTCACAAGGGATTCATCATGTGGTATCAGAGCAGATTTGAAGGCTCTTGATCTGGGTTTGAATCTGAAACTCTCAAAAATCTTGGTTTGGTTTCTTCTTCTTTGTTTTGGGGAATTCTATTTGTTTTTCTCTGCAATTTTCTTATAAAGTTCTTATCTTTCTATCTGTTGTATCTGCAAGAGGGCCAACCAGATTTTAAAAAAAAAAAAACAGAAACAAATCAAAAAGATTTAAGACAAAGTTGAAGAGAAATCCAACTTGGCTGAAGAGAAATCCAGCCTCTGGTGGTAAAGCCTCTTGCAAACAAAAATCTTGCAATCTTTCTATCTCTTTCTTCTGTTTTGGGGTTGGAGAATTGATCTCTAAAAGCATGATCTTTGTTTTTTGTTGAGTTACTGGATTCACAGAGAAATATCACAGAAAAATCAGAGAGAAACACTTGAGAGAAGTGAGGCTTTGGCTATATGTTATTGTGCTAATTTTCTTGTTGAGTTTCTTAACAGGAAGCCATGTCTGGAGGAAGCAATGGCAGGAGGAGACGTCCTAAAAAGGAGTTAGATTACAACCAGTTTGACTATGCTACAAAAGCAGCCTTGGAAAAAAGAGAAAAGACTATGAGAAAAAGAGATTCATGTGCTATTGATGAGTCTGGTTATGAGCAGGAAAGGATACTATCTAGGAGGTCACTGGAAAAGCTTGACAGGAGGAGAACACATCATGATCAATTCAGTTCTTCCACAAAGAGTTTGCTGGAAAAAAGACAGAATTTGATAAGAAATGAAAAATCGGTTTTTAACCATTCTGATTTTGTGCAGGAAAAGGCACGACCAGGGAGGCAAGAGGAACCAATTAGGAGGAGCAGAGAACATCCTAGACATGATAGAGAATGGAAAGGTGCTTGCTTTGGTCGTGATCCTATAAAGAAGTCTCAGAAACAACAAGCAGAACTTGATTATTTGCAAAGCCAACTGTTTCAAGATGATTTCAAAAGGATTGCACAAGAAGTAATCAATGAGTTTGCAAAAGACCAGCATGTGAGACCACCCACACAACCTTCCTCAAAGGTTACTGACCCAATGAGTTGTAGCAAGCAGGAGCAGATCATCCAAGAGCTGAAAACAGAGCCATCTAAGGTAATAGAAGAAACTGAGACAGAAAATGAGTTCTCTCTTTTCTCTTCTCAATCTGAAAATTTTGTCAGTAGTGCTTGTGATGAACTAACCTGTATTGAACCGGTGCAACCGAGTAGCCTTGAGTCAGTATCTCAGGTCTTAAAAGAAAACCCAGCAGAAGAAGCACAAAAGAGTTCACCACCAGAAGAAGAGTTGGAGCATTCCAACACCGAAGCAGAAACATATGCTAAGTCATTCTCTTTGAACTCTCAAGAGCACTGTAAGGAACTTGTTATGGTTAATTCTCTGCCTGAAATTTTTGTCAAAGTCAGTTCCAGTGACATAAAACGTTTTGGTCTAGAAAAAGGAAAAGAATTTTGTGTTTCAAACTCTGTTTTTGATAATATGATTAATTCTTTTAAAGTCTTTGAACCTGATAAACTCTCTGATCAAAAATGTTTTCAGTCTATTAGTGAAATCAATCTTGGTTTTGTTTTGAGTTTTGATCAATTTATGGAACATAACAAAAGCCTTGATCACCCTGAAAAGAGAATTGAGCTTATTGAGCAACAATCTGATTTTTGTCTCAGAAAACCTTGTAATTCTTTTTCTTGCTTTGAAGATAATGACCTTGATCTGAGTTTTTCTAGACATGAACTGATCAGTGATGATTTGTTTTCTTCCACAATTGCCTGGAAAGCGTTTATGGTTAGGAATTTGCAGAAACCAAAATCACTTAGAGTTGAAACCGATCTTAGTTGTGATTCTGTTTTGAAACTTGTTCATGCTTGTTCTAAAACTGATAAATCTTGGTTTGTTTTGAGATCAAGCTTGCACAATGATTGTTAGAATTAGAGAATCAGAGAGTAACTAAGTGAAGAACATGAAGAACACATGAAGAACTAGAGAGAGAATGGGGATTTCGAAAATGGTAGAGAGAAGTGTTTATTATTCACTTGCTTAATCCAGAACATGGTACAAGATATTTAAAGACAAACAAAGGAGCTACATGACAAGTTAAAATAATAAACAATGGGGAATG
>MU107260.1:0-49979 GCA_012274485.2 Sinapis alba | reverse complement strand
TATATATATGTTTTTGGTTTGAAATAATTATAAAACAAAAATAATTTATTACATTTATTTTTCAAATTAAATAACAAATATATCCGGTTTTTATCCATTTAACCCAGTTATGTTTTTAGTTCACGTTTCATTTGGTTCTCCATATGTTCCGTATGGATTTAAAAATTCATAATCTATGCGACGTTTCTAGAAAAAAAAAGAAAAAAAATTATATAGCGTAACATTAATATTTCGGAATCCGCGCTTGCGCGGGGGCTATGAATCCTAGTAAATATAGTTGCACGATTTCAATGACTATCTACAGAATAAATACGTCGGATACATAAACCTTCTCTTACGCTCTCAAGTTGCAATAAGATCTCTAATTATCATCTAAAAGTACCAGAATTTTTTATTGTATATAACATGACAAAATAGTATTTTAATTACATTTTATAGAAAGTTTTTATATATTAGTTGTTAATTTATAATTTTTTAAAATAATAAATTTATCTAATTTTAATAAAACCTATTATTTTATCACTTTATTGAACTGTTTCATATCTTAAATCAGTCTAATTTAACTAATAAAATATACTATTCGTTGAAATTAATTTACATAATTTGTATTGTGAGTTTTGGTTCGATCCGTACAACTAGCTATTGGTCCATTTTCGTTTTCATATTTGCAACAAATTGGCGCTAGTAAATCTTAATTATTGATAATAACAACAATATAATTTAGTGGGCAATTCTCTTAAATAGTCTTTTTTAAGTTTTTTCACAAAAATAGCTCTAAAAAATTAAAATGACCAAAATAGATTTTTTTTTTGTTGAAATTTTGATTTTTTTTTATTTTTTTTTCAAATTTGAAACCCTAACCCCAAACCCACCCCTTAACTCTAAACCCTAAAGTGCAAATTAGTTAACCCTAGGGGTATAAATGCATATAAATGATTTTTTTAGCTTCTAAAAAATATTTTGGTCATTTTCTTCCTTAAAAACTATTTTTGTGACAAACAAACTAAAAGGGGCTATCCAAGAGAATTTCTCTAATTTAGTTGTATTTGCTTAGTTACAAATAAAATTTAAGAGAACTTTAACTCTATAAGTTATAGACTATAACTCAGTTGACTATCAGTTTTCAAATTTATTTTTAATTAATATGTATTTTTATAAATATACTAATAAAAAGGTTAAAATTAATTATATTAAATTATTTATAGATGTTTAAAAATTATTTAAATAAGTTCATAAATTTAAAATTTGAGAATTTTTTAAGTTTATTTGCATAAAAATAGCTATTAAAGAAGAAAATGACCAAAATGTTTCATCAAATATGTAAATATACATTTATATCTTTAGAGTTAACTAATTTAGATTTAGGGAAGTTAAGGGGTGGAGTTTTAAGGCTAGAATTTCAAAATTTTAAAAATAAAAAGTAAATATTAGAAATTTTAAAATAAAAAAAAACTATTTTAATTATTTTTAAGATTATTTTAGTGACAAAAACTTAAAAAAAAAACTATTTGAGAGAATTACTCATTTAACTTCATATCTTAAATATTAAACTCTAGAAAATAATCATTAAATTCCTAAATATAAATATTATAATATTTTTAAATAAATGTATTTTGAAATTTATACCAAATTAATTTATTTCATAAAATTTTCATAAATATTCTAATAAAATAAAATAAAAATTAAATTTACAATATTTACTCTTTTTCATTCCGAGTTGATTTACAAAACCACGAAAATAATATATAAATTTAAAAAAACATATTTTTGTGTAAACACATTTTATATTAGTTAAGCTGTTGTTTTATAAATTGATAATTATATAAATTAGTAAAATATTATCAATTTATAGAATTTTTGCACAATGACTAAAAATTACACCTAAAAAAGGAAGAGAGAAAGGGAAGCGAGTGGGATAAACCGTGTATACCGATGACGTGGCAAGAGCATGTGGAAATTGAATGAAAGCTGGACAAGATAACGACGGGAGAGAAAGAGTGGGACCCGTTCGGGAGAGATGAGAGAGCGACTCCCAAATCTCATTTCATTCATTATACACGACACTTTGCTTTTGATTTACTTTTTTTCTTTTTCTTTTCTTCTAGTTTAATTTTTCTTTCGAGATCCAAGTAGTACTAGTGGTAGCGGTGTGAGTAGTAAATCTTAATGCCATTGTCGGTGAATCTGAGTCGAAGATGAGAAACAGCGTCGAGACTGTGAACGCAGCCGCTACCGCCATCGTCACCGCCGAGTCTCGTGTTCAGCCCTCGTCTGTACAGGTACCCCCACGACCTTCTTCTTCTTTTACTGAAATGTGTTTATAGATCAGTAGTGTTGTCCTAAACTCTCAGATCGTGATTCCGAGATCTGTAGCTTTTTGTTTGATTGCTATTGAAAATGATCTGCACAGTAACGGTTGTAGATCAGAGCAGCTAAGATTCAGTTTGGGTGATTTACTTTTTTCTTGGATTTGATGATTATCTTTTACTTTATATACTCGTAAAAGGTAAAAAAAAAAGACACTTGTTTGCTTTCTTGATAAAGGTAAATTCTTTGGCTTTTTTGTCAATCTGATTGGCTTTACAAGGTCATAATAGCATTCAGTTCATGATTAAAAAAGAGTGGGAGTAATAAAGAGAAGTACCTGAAAAGTTATGTTCATAATAATAGCAATCAGTTATGTTCTGTCTCTTTATTTCAAACTACTTTGAAAAGTTTTCCTCTTAACAGTATGAGATCAAGAGTGTTTGTTTACAATACAAGGAATCTAATTTCTTGGTGTTTGACTTTTACAGAAGAGAAGGTGGGGAAACTGTTGGAGCTTAAACTCATGTTTTGGATCTCAAAACAACAACACACGGATTGGTAACGCCGTTCTTGTACCTGAACCCATTGCTGCATCCGGAGCTGCTCCGACGATTTTAATCCAAAACTCAACCACTTCGATAGCACCTCCTTCCTCTCCAGCTTCGTTTCTTCAGTCTGATCCTTCATCCGTCTCTCACACCCCTGTTTCTCTTACAAGCAATACATTCTCCCCTAAGGAACCTCAGTCCGTCTTCTCTGCCGGACCATATGCTAATGAAACTCAACCCGTAACTCCTCCGGTCTTCTCCGCCTTTATAACCGAACCATCCACTGCCTCATTCACTCCACCTCCGGAATCTTCAGTCCATATAACCACACCTTCTTCCCCTGAAGTTCCTTTTGCCCAGTTGCTTACATCTTCTTTGGAGCTTACTCGGAGGGATAGCAGCGGGACGAATCAAAAGTTCTCGTCTTCACATTACGAGTTTCGGTCTAACCAAGTGTGTCCAGGGAGTCCTGGTGGTGGTAACTTAATCTCCCCTGGCTCAGTGGTTTCAAACTCCGGTACATCTTCTCCCTACCCCGGTAAATCACCCACGGTTGAGTTCCGTATCGGTGAGCCTCCAAAGTTCCTTGGTTTTGAGCATTTCACAGCTCGTAAATGGGGATCTAGGTTTGGTTCTGGATCAATCACGCCTGTCGGCCACGGTTCAGGAGCATTGACACCAAATGGTCCAGGGATGGTTTCTGGAAACAACGCTGCGTGGCCACAGATCTCTGAGGTCGAGTCTCTGGCTAATTCGGATCATGGGTCTGAAGTCATTGTAGCGGATCACAGAGTCTCGTTTGAGTTAACAGGCGAAGACGTTGCACGCTGTCTTGCGAGCAAGCTGAACCGATCGCATGACAGAATGAACAACAATGACCGGATTGAGAAAGATGAGAGAAGAAGCAGCTTCAAAAAGAGTGAAAGCATAGAGACCGAACAGCAGAGGATTCATCAGCTCAGTTCCTCGTCGGTTGGATCTAGCAAAGAATTCAAATTTGATAACACGAAAGAAGAGAATAGTGAGAAAGTCGCAGGAAACAGCTGGAGTTTCTTCCCGGGGTTACGATCGTGAGTCAGCTAACAAAAGTAGCTTCTTCTACATTACCAAAGATTATATCTATATATATAAAAGAACCTGTAAACAAACCATTGAACATGACTCGGTGAGATGGTGAAGAAAAAAAGGTAAGAGACTGGGTTCTGACAACTTATATACTCTGAATAAATAAGCTAGTTTAGCTTTGGTTTTGCAGTTGTATAACTTCTGTCTGATGTAATTAGGAACCCCCCCCTTGGAATACTGTTTCATCTCGTTACAATGATATATATCTTTTCTTTTATGTTATCACAAAAATATACCTACGGAAGTATTTTGGACTGTGATGGTGATTGGTCTGAAAAGAACTCTGATAAAAACAAGAACAACAGAAACTGAATTCATCAAAGATGGTAACCGAGGAAAGAAACAACATCCACATCAAAATTAATACTAAGCGGAAGCGGACCGATTAAACAAAAAGACAACAAAAGCTGCCAAGATTAAACCGGCTAATACCTGAGATTGAACAACATAACCCTTAAATTCACATAAAGATCACGATTAATCCTATAACCAACCAGGACTAAATAAACCAAAAAAAAAAAACTAAAGGCTTGAATTGGTCTGAACCGGATTCAGTTCTCCTTGCTGGAACCGTAATACCTCTTGAAAGCTCTTGGTAGATAAACCGGAATGAGAACCCCAAAGAGATTAAACGACCAAACCCCTAAGTTCACCGCCGCCAAAACTTTCCCGGCAAACATACGCCGCGCCGAAACAGTCTCCACACCCGTGCCATACGCCGGAGATTCCCTTGAGAACTCGTCCATAATCCACTCCACGAGAGAGAGGACCCTCCTAGCGTTGTAAACGATCGGCACGAGGATCCGAGCTGGAGCAGAGAAGCCAAATGTGGCGGCTAATCCCTCCATGAAAACCTGACTCGCCAGAAGAAACACGTGCGGTGCGGCAGCGCTCACACCGCGTTTATCGTCCTCGAGGAGTCCTTCGAAGATGTAGCAGATGGGAAGCAAGAGGCCGACGATCCCCGCGCAAGCTACATAGAAACGGAAAAACTTGTTGGTGGAGCTTGTGAGAGGAGCGTCTCGGTTAGGATTCTCGTGTGGAGGGAAGACTACTTTGGACATGAAGAAGAAGTAGATGAAGGTAAGGAGTGCGAATAGAAAATCTATTACTGTGACGAGACCGCTTGCCGAGAGGACGAGGATTACTGCGAGGACGTTTAATTGCCGGAACGAAAAGAATCCGGTGGTTTTTCCGACAGCGTGATGGTGTTCGTCTTTTGGTAAGGCTATGTCGTTATAAGTCGGACCGACACCTCCAGACATGGTTTCGGGGTTTGTGTAAGGTTCTTTCTGAGAAGAGAAGATGCGTTTTGGTTTTCTTTTTCTCGGGAAAACGGGGTATGAGAGCAGTTTTGGGTGTAGGGAAATTAAAAAGAGATGAAGAACTGGACACGTGGAGGATAAATGAAAGAGGTTTAGATACGTGGAGGATTGCGCAGAACCGGTGGTTTGTTGTCTGTTGTCCTATATTTTAAAATGTTAACTGATGAGAGATTAACATCTCAAACGAAATTATTTCTTGATAGAAAGAAAAATACTCATATTAAGGATATATGATCACGCACAAAAAGAAATAAATAACGAGCGACGATGTTCTCTCTCTTTTCTTTCTCTACTATCTTCACAAAGAAGGATTTTCCACTTTTTTCTCTACTGTTACTGCGACGCTCTGACTTCCGTTCGTCCAACACCCACCTCTAGCAAACGCTGACTTTCTTAGCAATGTCTTCGCCGGCTCATCTTCTAACAACTCATCATCTTAATTGATGTTGTTTAACTAGTACTAAGCCTACGCAAAAAAAAATCAGAACCGAAAAATCGAATCGAAACTGAACCGAAATATCCAAAACGAACCAAAAACCTTAAATACATAAATAATTTTTAAATTTATATATCTAAAATAACCAAACTGAACCGAAAACCAAATGAATATCCAAATATATATAAATATTAGTTAAATATACATATGATAATATATATATATATATATATATATATATATATATATAAAATTTACAAATCTATTAAAAGTATTTAACATATTTGGAAAACTAAATTATTATAAGATACCCAAATTATCTAAAATTATCCATATATTTTTATCTAAAGTAACCGGTAATATCTGAAAATTTATCTAAATTATCCTAATTATTTAATATTTTATCCAAAATATTTAATATTTAATCTAAATTACCCAAATTATCCAAATAACCAAACTAAAACCATAACCGAATCTTTTTTCCAGTATTTTATGGTTCTAGTTTTACTATCCAAACCGAACCGAATCCAAAACTAAACCGAAAAAGTCAAGTAGTAAATGTATCCCCTAATTCTCTATCCATACTTTCTGATACTCAAAATATCTACACCCATCCGATACCAGAAATACCCAGACCTAGCTAATATGATTTTGGATTTTCTAGAATCTTTTTTGTTTTAATGTCTGAATCTTCTCTAATCTCCACCTCTATGTTCAATATTAAGTATCAGTCAAGTATCGTTTTTTCATCGGATAGTTTCTCCTCCCCTTTGTTAGGGAGTATTTGATGGTTTGGATCGATTTGGTTAAGGCTGATTTTCTTCTCCTCTGAAGAGTGGATCTGTTGAAAATCTATGTTTTTAATGTAAACTTAAGTAGTGGGCAATAATTTCTTCTCCTTCTGTCTTGGTTTCTTCACATGGTGTCCTGTTCTGGTGTGTTATGGTGGATTCCGACAACGAATTTCATGTTGGTGAAGACTGGTGACATCTCTATTCATCTGCCACTTGTCCTTAGATCGATCGGCGGCTAGCACGTAGTAATGACTTGTTAGGGTTGTTATAATTTTATTTTGGGCTTTTTAACTTGGATTTGTTGTTTGGTTCATCTTTGCTATTCTTGTAGTTATGCTTTTTTGAGCTTTGTTAATATAATCAAATGACAAAAAGGGATATGTCAATTTAGTTATTTGCAGGGTCAAATATGGTAAAATGAGAATACAAAATATTTTATTAACATAACAAATATTATACAAAGATAATATTACATCAAACAAATACAAGAAACTGAAACTAAATAAAAAACAATAATAAACATAGAAATATTATGATATATAACAATGTACATTATTATGCATAACATGATTATTTAAGATAAACGTGTTATCAGAGATGGGAGATCAGTTACAGTGTTACAAGTTGAAATGACACTAAATGAGAATGCTCATTTTCAAAACTTTTTAGCTCGTATTCTACAAAAAAACTCATTTATCATTTCGAAATGCCTTATATATTTGATATATATGGGATCATTAAAGAGGTTATTATAATGAATAATGGACAATTCTCTTAAATAGTCATTTTAAGTTTTTGTCACAAAATAGTTCTAGAAAAATAAAATGACCAAAATAGCATTTTTTTTTTGAAATTTTCAATTTTTTCATTTTTTTTTTGAAATTTGAAACCCTATCCCCAAACCCACCCCTTAACTCTAAACCCTAAAGTCTAAATTAGTTAATCCTAGGGGTATAAATGCATATAAATAAAAAATTTAGCTTCTAAAAAAACCTATTTTGGTCATTTTTTTCCTTAAGAACTATTTTTGTGAAGAACAAATTAAAATGGGCTATCTAAGGGAATTTCTCATGAATAATTATGTAATTTATTTAAATTTAATGAATTAGTTTGCGTTTTTTTAATTTACATGCAATATTTTAATAATTAATTTTGTTTATAATACTTTGTTGTATATTTTATAGTTATTGTAAAATAGTTATGCTTTTAGTTAAGTTTTGTTGTTATGTAAAATATAAAAAGTTAAAATTTGATATAAAGTTGTACTTTTGAAGAGAAACACCCTCAAACATAAGGTTGAGGTTTTGCCAAACTTTAAAATAAGGATATTTTTGAAAATGCTTTAGTTAGTAAAATACATGGAAATAACGACCACTCATGCTTAAGGATATTTTTGGAAATAAGGATATTTTTGGAAATACAAGGGACAAACAAGTCATGCTTAAATCTGTTCTTGCGGCTATGCCAGTCTATACCATGTCATTCTTCAAGTTTCCCGCTTCTTTGTGTAAGCAAATACAGTCCTTCCTTACACGGTTTTGGTGGGATGCAAACCCGGTGAAGAAGAAAATGTGTTGGGTGGCTTGGTCCACATTAACATTACCTAAGTATGCGGGTGGACTTGGTTTCCGAGATATTCAATCTTTTAATGATGCAATGTTAGCGAAAATTGGGTGGTGTATCATCAAAGACCCAAGCTCTCTTATTGCTCAGGCGTTGTTGTGTAAATATGCTCGAAATTCTACATTCATGGAGTGCACTGCTCCTACGAATGTCTCTCATGGATGAAGGAGTATTTTAGCAGTCCGAGAAGTTCTTCAAAAGGGACTGGGATGGATTGTTAGCAATGGAGAGAGCATTAAAGTCTGGGGAGATCCTTGGCTCTCCTGGCTTCTCGCGGAATGGCTCCGTTTCCATGTGCTAGATATGGGGCTGTTGAGGATGATCTCCATGTGTTACTACTATGCCCTTTTGAGGCTCGAGCCTGGTCCCTACTACATGCCGTTAAGCGCCCAACCGTAGCCCCCAGTACCACCTCTAATCTGCTGATCACGAGCCATAGTTGCATCAACTTACCCCCAACGGGATTGAATACCCCGCTATGTCCCTGGTTTTTATGGAACCTACGGAAATCAAGAAATAAATTATGCTTTGAGGATCACTCTTTTTCTGAATGGGAAATCGTTTCCAAAAGTATCAAAGATGCAAAAGAATGGTCCTCTTCTCAGAACCCTTCCACCCCTTCCATTAAAGTCTCACCTCGACGCCCGCCCATTCCATTAACCTCCCAACTCTCTCTTGACCAAATCACTTGTCATGCTGATGCTGCATGGGACTCTATTTCTGGAAACTGTGGTTATGGTTGTCTCTTTTCAGGTAATGGCAGATCCTTACCCCCCAATGTTAGCGACTCCCGCTCCTTTGTCTCCTCAGCCCTTATGGGCGAAGCTCTTGCTATTCGTGCTGCAGTTATGACTGCGTATTCATCAAACGTTCGATCGCTGATAGTTCTCTCAGATTCCCAGGTGCTTATCATTTCAGTTTATCTTTTGAAACAATTGTTTTCTCTTTTATTTCCCGTTTATGTAATGTTGATGCTGATTGTGTGGCAAAATCAGCTTTAGATTCCCTTAACCTCCTCTCCTCTAATGGAGTGTAAACTCTTTAGCAAGTAATGAAAGGTAGTTTGATAAAAAAAAATGATCACTCAAGAAAAAATATTCAAATACTCAAAATATAGTAATAAAAATACACATGTGAATCAAACCCAAGTATCCTGGGTGGAAGAAAGATATCCTGACCGCTGGACTACAATGGAATTTATTGTCTTCTTCAAAATAAATATGTAAAAATTCGTGATAGCCGTACTTAAAGTGGTCGTACAATTAGAGGCAAACCGTAACCAGGTCTGAGAGAGAGCATATACTTTGGTGAATGGCGATAACTGGGCGAAACCGAGATCTCGAACTGGGACAAAACCATCGACATGACAATCTTGTACTCCATGCTGGTCAAGTTCCGACCGATACACATTCTCCCTCCGAATCCAAACGGCATAAATCCCATTTTGTTCTTACAACCACCGTGTAAACTGCCGTCGAATCTCTCCGGCCTAAACTCATTGACGTCGTCTCCCCACAACTCGGGGTCGTGGTGCATTGCCACCACATCGATCCAAATGTTTGTGCCGTTAGGAATCACCCGACCATTCACTTCAATGTCTTTCCGGGCTTGACGTTGTGTGTTTGGAGCCGGTGGATAAAGCCGAAGAACTTCGTTCATCACCCAACTCATCTACATAAATGACCGAAAATTTTATTCGTTAGTTTAATATTGAAGAGATAAGTGAGTAATGAACTAAAAATGTATTTTAGTTAAGTATCTCTAGTGACACGCGTGTTACACGTTTTAGTCATGGATAGTTTTGAAAACAATCCATGCAGTCGTTGAATAGTTTTGGATTTAGAGAGGCGACGCGCCTCTATGCATTATTAGATTTCTATGTTACCCTTGACTTTGACCACATTGATCAGATGTATATTAATTAAATTTAAATCTCTAAGTCATGTTGTTTTGTGAAACATATTACTTATTTATGTACTATCACGCTATATAATATGCTCATCGTGCATTAACTAGTGTGAACATGCCAAATTGCACAGTATATGGACGCGTTAAAATATAGATATGGTAGTAGTGAATATCATGCATATGTACTATGTTTGGTATAACGTACCTTCTTTAGTCTGGCAAGTTTGTTATATTCAATGTCGGAATCTCCTATGACTTGTCTTATCTCGCTTCTGAGCGTATCTTGCCACTCAGGATGGATCGCAAGAAGCATGAACGTCCACGTCAGTGCTAAAGCAGTGGTCTCGTGGCCAGCGAAGAAGAACGTTTTGCATTCGTCTACAAGTTCTGTCGCCGTAAATTTCCCTTTATCGGCCTTAAGCAACATTTCTAGAAGATCATGGTGGTCGTCTCCTCTGACCAAAGATCTCTTCCTTTCGTTAATGATCGACAAGAGGATACCGTCGATCTCTTTACCTAACTCCCTCGCTTTAAGGGTTTGCTTCAAAGCGAAAATGTTACTAAACGGTACCCCTACGTAACGATTTGAGTTGAAGAGAGCGAACTGCACGGCTCTTAGGTTTTTGAGGACTTGAGTTCCGTTTTCTCCCGTGACTCCGAAGCTTGTCTTAGCAATGATCTCACCCGCGGTTCCTATGATCTCCTTCTCCATGTCGAATTCAGGATTGCCCGAGTTTATCTGCATGGTCCATCGGTCCAACATGTTGGAGACTGATTCCACCATCACGTTTGTCATAGCCTATAATATAAGACAATCAAATAAAGTTGTGAGAAAAGGGTAACATTCTAGTACGAAGCTTTGATTAATTTGAACGAGTCTTGTCTATATATAGTCTTTTGAAAACCACAAGACCTTGAAATTTCTGTGGCATGGAAAACGTGCTCATGCTTTTAAGAAAGGAAAATAAAATCTAAATTGTTGAACTCGATTAGTCACGCAACGCCATTAATTTTCTAGCTTTTGGTTTCCTACCAATGTAAACGATTTGACAAAAGAGATTAATGACTAATCATACCTTAAGATTAAGAGGGGAAAATGCAGGAGTGATGATGTGGCGATGACGTATCCAATCATCGCCTTCGACCATAACCAAACCAGTACCAAACATTGGCTCTCTATCTTTCTTGAAAACATTTGGTTTTCCCCAACTCTTCCCCAATACACCTTTCGACATAACACTCAAGAATTCAGGATCCGCCACGTACACGAACGGCTCTATGCCTAGCCAGTACACAAACACTTTCCCTGCATTAAATAATCAATAATCTGTGTTAATATATATACACTGTGTTAATATATACATATGGCAATCCAGAAATGTTGGTACGATTATAGAAATGTTTTTTCAGATATGGGCTTAAGAAGAAATTTATCCTTTTATGATATGTCAAAACCGTCACAAATAAATATTATGTAAAGAAATTTTGGGTTCCTTTTATACATGAGAAGTGAGAGTTATATTACATACCATATTGTCGTTGCCAAAGAGCTAAATGTGGAAGCGCAATGGAATGTATATCATGGTTGATTATGGTGGACGATTTGCTCTTCCCCACCATTACCAAGGACGTCTTTAGCTTCTTCATATCATTAAGGTTTCCTAATGGAAAACTAGGGGGTGGACCAGAAAATCCGTTTTCTCCAAGCTTCTTTAGAGCTCGAAGTGGCAATATCCAGCAACGCAGAAAGAGCTTCAAGAACATAAAGCAAAGAAACACGACAAAAACATTGACGAACTTGTACCAAAATCGAGAAACGTCAAGAAGCTGATCCATCTCGATTATGTGAGAATAATATATATAAATGTGTATGTATTATCGTGAAGGCTAATTTTGTGCGTACTGGTTTTTGGTGCAATATTGGCTGTTGTATTCAGAATGTTTGCAGGTGAAACAAATGAATCAACCAAATGAGGTATTTATAGATGTTTTTTTAGGTTTGGGTGTAGAAGAATGTCAGACTTGGACCAACGAAACTCTCTTCTTTCTTTTAATTTATTGTATTGTTTGGTTTTTATTTTATGCTGTCATAACGTTTTTTGCCATTTTCTGGTCAAACATTATCGGCATTTAGCCTTCCTGTCTTTTTCCTTTTTGCTATAATGTTTTGTAGAGATTTTTTTTTCTTTTTGTCTAGTTTCTCCGGCTACTTTCTTTTAATGTAGTGAAATTTTTTCTTTCTTTTAGATTCACAATCTTCTTAAAGTAGTAAGTTTTTAAAATTCCAATATAAAAATACGACATCGCTCCCCTTGCATTAACACTAAATACCAACATTTTAGGTTAGGCAGGTTTTCTAATAATGAAAATCAAGGTTCTAAAAATCGGTTTAGGCGGCGACTAGGCGGTAACTCGATCTCATCCGAAACAATTTTCTTAAAATATGATTTATACCAATTTATATAATTTAAGTAGGTTTAAATTGTTTTTAATTGGTTTAAATCGATATAAATTAGTTTAAATATGTTAAATTAAGTAATAATATTAGTATAAATCCATAATTTTGTTTAATTTCTTTAGTTTTGTATATATAATTTTGATAATTCATCACAATAGTTTTGTAATTAAATTTAAAAACTAAAATATTTCATGTAAGTGTAAAATATATATATAATAAGTCAATAATTCAATAACGCCTAGGCCTCGTCTAGACTCTGAATAACCCGTCTAGTGGTTAGTCCCATTTAAAGCACCTAGTTAGTTACCGCTGATTTTTTTAACATTGATTGAAAATGATGTCAATGTCTGGATGTTGTATCTTAATCATTAAATGTGAAAAGATAAACGGAATTTACCTTTTTATCAACAGAAAATGAGTTGTTAATCCGAAACGATTTTCTTAAAATATGATTTATACTAATTTATATAATTCAAGTAGGTTTAAATTGTTTTTAATTGGTTTAAATCGATATAAATTAGTTTAATATGTTAAATTAAGTAATAATATTAGTATAAATCCATAATTTTGTTTAATTTCTTTAGTTTTGTATATATAATTTTGATAATTCATCACAATAGTTTTGTAATTAAATTTAAAAACTAAAATATTTCATGTAAGTGTAAAATATATATATAATAAGTCAATAATTCAATAACGCCTAGGCCTCGTATAGACTCTGAATAACCCGTCTAGTGGTTAGTCCCATTTAAAGCACCTAGTTAGTTACCGCTGATTTTTTTAACATTGATTGAAAATGATGTCAATGTCTGGATGTTGTATCTTAATCATTAAATGTGAAAAGATAAACCGAATTTACCTTTTTATCAACATAAAATGAGTTGTTAATGTTGAAGATAAATTATTTAGTTGACCAAAGGGAAAAGTAATAAATACTTAACTTACATATCCCTAGGTTATTACTTAACCAGCATTTTTATATAACATCTTCCATTAAACTTCTCACACATTGTCATTTTATTATCCAATATTTTTTTCATAATTCTTATGGTTCATGTTTTAATCTCACATAAGTAAATTTTTATAAATTAATATATCTTTAGAGTCACAGTACATTTCTCCTCATAAATTTTTGAAAGACTAATAATTATAGTCACAGTACATTTCTCATCATCCAAAAAATTACACAAGAAGGTGTTTTTGATGGCTGTCTATGAAGTGTAAGATTATGATGGTAGATGCTTAAGCCAGTACCAACTATCTCCAGCGAATAAGTACTTGAAATTTTTTTAGAGAAGGTAATCATCAGAGATTCTATTGGCTTTTACCACATACACTAAATTTTTGAACCGTTCCAAATGGTCCATAGAATGATCATGTGGAAGTCCATGATAAGGCTATTGTCCCACAAGTGTAAAGTATGCATTCTTCAGCTTAAAATCATGCCTCTAGAAAGCAAGAGGACGAATTGCAGATTTGTTAGCGTAGTACTGATCTTGACGGTTGTACTTGGCCAATGTTTTGGGTCGAACATCTTGAGTATTTTCAGCAGCTGCAGCCTCAGCCCAACATTAGCAGCTGCTTCTGGATCATGGATTACATCTCCTGATTTTTAAGTTTCTGACCTGATACATTACGTATATGACCCTCAAAAAGTCATGAAGGTCTCCACTCACATCCTAAATCAACACAAGAGTCACAATCATATTTCTTGTTTGCAGGTCGGTATTGGTTGATGCTTCAGAAGTGTAAATCGTTGCTTGCTATTGAGTGGTGTCGATCGACGAAGAAGAGGCGCCAATCGATGCTATTCACTTCTCTTTTCGGATGGTACGTTCAAGTCATGCGTGCTCTAAATATTCCAAGAAATCAGTTTTCTTGTTGCTTCTAGTACTATTATGCATGCATCTGAAAGTCACAAGAAATTTTGTAAGTAACAAGTAAAAAAAGAAAAACGTAGACTAAATCTATCCATTAAGTTTATTGGTGATTCAAAAACTTCCCGGTGACAGCGCCAAGTTTGATGTGTTCAAATTACCCTAGTGCAACTCTCAAATAAGAGATCGATTGCAACACTTAAAAATCAAACCCACATGGAGCGTGGATCATACAATAAACTATATATATTAAGATTAAACTAGGCAGGAAATATTAAAAACAGCAAATAAAACAATAAAATCAGTTATGAGATATATGGGAAAAGCGCTAGACTTAGGTTTCATGCATGCAATCATAAATTAAATCTATAGAAGGTAAGAGTGCGATAATAACTGTCCTACAACTCAAATTCTATTTAGTAATATATCCACCTCTCGTTGCGAGTTTAATTAAATGTCTAAACCCTAAAATTATAATTCTCATATGCGAATTAGTGGGAGTGTCGATCGTCACTCTTTAAGTGTCGTTCGACAACACTTCAGACAAGTATTATCGTTCAGTTTGGTTTGTTTACTAAGTTATCTAAACTAAATATCGTTGTATTTATAAACCTAGCTCAGCATGATTAATTTTAGGAGTCAAACTCACTCTCGTGGTTGTCAATTATCCTATGATCATGTTTCTAGTTATCTAATATAGAATACGAGCAGTAGAAAAATTCATGTGAAAGATCCAAACTAATCACCCTAGCAGTTCTATATTTTACAAGTTCATCAAAACCCTAGAAAATTCTAACCCTTACAAGTAAACTACTAAACATATTAAAGCAAAACATAAAAATAAACTGAATAAATTACATTAAAAAGTAAAAATAGAAATACTGGATTTCCAATCAAATCTCTGAAAGAGTCTTGTGATCTTCTCTCCAAAAGATCTAAGAATAGTAAAAGCTTCTATGAAAGTCTGAAGCATAAACAATGACTTTTAAAACTCTATAATTAGGTCTAAAGTCGGCATGGGATAATTTATAATTTGTGGAAACTTCTGGGCCAAACTTGATTCTGGAAATAGAATCGGCCAACGTACTCACGTCGGTGTCGAGAAACACCAAGGAATGTGTCGATCAACACTCCTTCCAAATCTCAGCTCTAAGTTTTATTTTCTTGAACATATAAATTTTTTCCTCATTTTAAGCTCCAAATGGCTTCATGATCTCCACAATGCTCGAAAACACACATTGACCTGAAAAGACTCTAAAATAAACTTAAAAATAGAAAGACTCTAAATAGAACTTATACTATGGCAAAAAACCGGTAGAAAACGTAGTATATCAACATTCCACACCACCACCAAAACAGCCATTGTATCAGCTGACCACCCCCCCCATACGGACCGGTACCCTCCATTGCTTTGCATACGATGAACCTGGTCACCGATAAGCGGCCTGTCTGAACTGCAGTCATCGAGGCCTACTACTTGATTCTACATGCTGCGACATTGAGATCAATATGAAGACACTATTAACGATGACCCAAAAGAATTTTAAGTTGACACATGTCTTCCTCTGATGTTATGACGGTCTTGCCGTGCCCCACGACTTAATTGAGGATTTCCCTCAACGCAACTCTCATTGTACAACCGAGGAAAAACTGTGCAAACTTTATGGACTCTGGTAGCTGCGAGAATTTAATAGCTGCTGACACTGTCCAGAAACTATCTCTCCAGGATGAACACCACCTTGCTCCATACGAACTCGTTTGGTTAAAACAATCTAATGACATACATGTTACCCGCCACACTCTACTCTCTCTCTCTCCTCTTACCACGATAAGATTTATTCTGACGTTGAACCAATGGATGCTTGTTATTTACACCTTGGTTTTCCATGGGTGTTTGACCAAAGAGTATTACATGATGGTTTCCTCAGCAGTTATAGCTTCAAGTTCAACAATCTAAGCTTCACCGTCAAGCCATCAGTTCCACCGCAACCACCTTCTAAGCCCTCAGCTCTTTTATTATTACATAAGACTTCATTTGAAGTTGCAACACGCAATGAAGATGTAGTTTATATCTTTTTAGTGACATCATCAATTCCACTCAATGAGAGTGACAACGACCAGAATTTATAGCGCTTCTCAAGGAATTTCAGATATTTTCCCAGATGATTTACCTTCTGGGCAGCTACCATTGCGCGATAAACAACATCAAATAGATTTTGTTCCCGATGTAAATCTTCCCAATCGCGCTCACTACCGAATGAGTCTAACCAAACATGAAGAACTATGTAAGAAATTGGAAGAGTTGGTTACCACAGGTTTATTGCGCAAAAGTATGAGTCCTTTTTACCATTCTCACCCTCTTAATCCTTAAGAAAGATGGTTCTTGGCGTATGTGTGTGTATATTCGACCTGTGAATAAAATCACTGTTCAATATCGTTTCCCAATTCCTCGCTTATACGATCTACTTGATCAAATCGGGACAACACATGCATTCTCTAAACTGGACTTAAAAAGCAGATATCATCAGATTGACATTCGCCAAGGTGACGAATGAAACCAGATTTCAAAACTCGCGAACGACATTTTGAAGGAATGATTATGCCTTTCGGTTTATCAAACTCCCCTAGCACATTTATGGGTGGGATGAACCAGGCTTTACGACCTTTCTTCAGGAAGTTTGTTGTTGTTTACTTCACTGACATTTTTATATTTAGCTTGAACTTGGAAAACCACATGTTACAACTACGAGAAGTCCTCCATGTCCTACGTCTTGACACACTTTTTTTTTGCAACAGTGAAAAAGTATACTTTATGTTTGCTGTAGATACACTTCTTATGATACATTGTGTCAGAGGATGGTCTTTCTGTTGACCCGGCCAAAGTCGCCGCAATCAAGACATGGCCCGAGACGAAAAAGATATCTGAAGCCCGTAGCTTCCATGGTCTTGCAGATTTTTACCGTGGATTTGTCCCTCAGGTTAGTGCATCATGGCATCATTAACTAACTGCATTCGCGATGGAACTTTTGTATGGACGCCTTCTGCAACAAACACTTTCACCATTATCAAAGAAAATCTGAGTTCTTTACCAATTTTGGAACTTCCTATCACAATCTTTAGCAAAAAGATATATGGTGCTCGTTTTCACTAATGTAAGTATGACATTGAATTCTACGCAGTTGTACAACCAATCAAACATTGGAGACATTACTTGTTCCACAAAGAATTCATCCCTTACACCGACCACAATGTCCTAAAGCATCTCAGTACGCAAGATAAAGTCTTGTTTCACCACACCTTCTTGATATCATACTTACAACTGTTTACTTTAGTCATCAAACACACTTCTGGTGTTAGCAATCATGTTACTGAATCTCTCAACTGTCTTCATTCGTTATTATTATCCTCCACGTTTCGGTTCCAGGTTTTGGTTTATTCTTCGACTATATCTGATAGACCCTTTTGGATTTATTTGGACTGTTGTGACAACTGGTTCAGATTTTCCCTACGGACTTTCATGCCGGCACCTTGTTTTGTGATGACAGACTTTGTGTCCCGGACTACAGTCTTCGTTTGCATCTTAGTTTCAAGCTCCAGAAAAAGGCCACATTGGTCATGATCACACTTTGCGTCTCATCTCTTCATCATATTTTTAGCTCTCACTTCACCAAGATGTTAAGCGCTATGGAACACTGTGTTACATGTTAAACAGCAAAAGGTTTGGTTTCAAACGCCGGTTTATATCTTTCTTTACCAATTCTGACACAGCTATTGGCGGACATAAGTATAGATTTCGTAATGGGATTACCTCGTACACAAAAAGGATTTGACCGCTGGTTTATATCTTTCTTTACCAATTCTGACACAGCTATTGACGGACATAAGTATAGATTTCGTAATGGGATTATCTCGTACACAAAAAGGATTCGACTCCATATTTTTTGTCGTTGATCATTTTTGAAAGATTGTTCACTTTTTTCTTTGTAAACGTATAACCGATGCTGTCCAAGTTGCTACATTGTTTTTTCTTCGAGGTCCACCACCTGAACGTCTTGCTGTTGTCCATTGTTTCCAACAGATACTCCTGATTTTTGGGTCATTTTGACGCTCTTTAGGGAAACTCCTTGATGCAATCTTGATTTGAGTTCTGCTATCATCCTCAAACCAGTGGACAAAAAGAAGTCAATATTCGTTCTCTTGGAAATTTATTACACAACTTAGTGGAAATTTCTATCAAAACACGGGACTCTAAGCTTCCACAAGCAAAATTTGCTAATAACCATGCCATTAACCGTAGCTCTCGGTTCAGTCCATTCCAGATTATTTACAAGATGGTTCCGCGTGTGCCACCAGATCTTTCTACGTTGCCAGACCGGGTTCGACTTCATGGAGGTGCATAAGCTTTTTATGGAGCAAATAAGCGAGACTCATGCACAAATCAAAATAAATGAGTTGAAAATAGTCGCCGTGTTCTACTATTACGTGGAATTTGCGTCAAAAAATTGGCTTCCCACCTTGGTCCTCCGATTTGCTCCATATCAGCACGGTCATGCTCTGACCACCGCGTATTCGTCCGATTAACCGGCTATACCCTTGCGTTTTTGAACAAAAGTTACAGGTATGTAGTGATTTCTTTGTAATCCATAGATTGAGCTGAGTTCTTGTTCTTACCGTTTAAACTAAAGTTTATGTTTTAAAAACCTGGTTTTTTACTTCGTGGACTTAGAACCCAGATTGGAAATGTGAATCACTTTTACCATTGGACCACTTCAATTTTTTCTAATTACTTTTAAATTATATAAATAAAAATAAAAAATAATTAAATATTTAATTTCATGAATATTTTTATATCCAACCCGATCTGGAACTAGTCGGAAACAATTCGAAGCCGAACCAGAATTCAACCAAGTACCAAGTACTTACACAGTCGAAGGCCTAGATGAAATCATTATAAAACAAAAGATGATAATAACATTTGGGACATATAAATGCCCTTTCTCAAAAATAACATTTGGAACATGTAAAGAAGCTTTACGGATCTAAGATCCAAAACTTCAAATGTTAACTATATGTGAAAAATCACTTGGTTTCTCTTTCCAAATCCATTATAAAATTTACGCGTTCAATCACAATCAAGTGATGAGATTGTACATGTGAAAATTCTCTTTTTATGACCCAATATGTGAAATCGATAACTCTCTACCTAACTTGCTAATTGTAATAATTGCTAGTCTTTAAATGTTGTAACAGTTAAATGTGAAAACCTTAGGCGTCAATCGGTTATGCCAACATATATCAGATGATCCGATATTTTTTTTTTTTGTAACACTGATGATCCATAATTTATACATGAGAAAACGACAATTAAAACTTTGAATATTTAAAATTTTTAAGAAATTCATCAACTTATGTTTGATTTTTTTTTATTTTTTTTTTAATTTTCATATTTTATTGACTTAGCTGTTTAAAAATCATGAACAGTCAACTGATAAAATTAATTATAAATTAAATGTCTGTTAATTCTCAAAATGATATCATTTTAAGGGAAGTGAAGCACAAGAGAAATATGAAGCTCCTCCAAAACATGCAATCTGACCGGCAAGAGAGAGTTTCACCCAGCTTGAGAGCCAGTGGCGCCATCACATGGATTATCCTTGAAACCCTAGGAATAGACATCGAGAGTAATAAGGAAAAACCAATCGTTCATCGAAAGTACGCTATGATTGTAGTCTCTTGACCTAAGGAACAAAGATCCTCGCTGGTGCACCTCACAACCACCTTTCACTCAGAACTGAGAGGAGGAGCTCTACATACACCTTGAAGCAAATTGTTAGAGAGGTCCGAATGGGGTGAGACGAAAAGGCATGAGAGAAATCGGCAGCAACGAGACCCACAATGATCGGAAACAACGAGACCACAAGGAAATGAAATTGTAGAAGGAGATTCGGGAGAAAAATATAAAAAAGAAAATAGTAAAATAACTACTAGCTATGAAATATTAATATTATGAATTTTTAGTTTTTATAAATATAATTTTTAGTTTTCTTATTGCCGAGAGTGCAACTTTGATCAACTTTGTTATTGCGAAAGACTATTTATCTATCTATGTTTTCTTTAATTGTTTTGGTTCCTCTTTGTTTAGAGGTTTTAGTTGTGGATTATATGATCTCCATTGGTTGGATTTTGGACATGTAAACTTGTAAATTAAATCAGCTTTCAAAACAAAACTAGTAAATTTCATGGGTTGAATTAATATAATTTTAAATAAGCATATAGATAGTTAAAAAAAAGCATAGAGAGTAGAATACTCGAAAGTTCCCTTATCATATATTTGACTACGAATCTATTTATTTTTTAAAGGAAATATTTACTACGAATAGGTTCTTTTAATCGCACACATAAAGTTGTTACGACTTGTCAAAAGAATAATAAGAAATAAATTTCTTTTACACATTAGTTTTCTATGTACTATTTTAATCCTCTTATTTATTAACATACTATAAAACATAAATTTAACTTATTTGAATTACAAAATTACAGTTATTTATTAAAGAAAATATAATGTATACACTTGCACAATCGAAGAAACTATTTCTCATTATTAACATGTTTTTTTCTTAATTGCTATGTAGTTAAAATCACATTTTAGAAAACTCAAGTTGACAGAAACTATTAAGATAATAAGTATTAGCCAAATCATATTAATAGGTATCCAGCTTAATCTGCTAACACCACCTCTCAAATCAAAGTATGCAGGATTACAAATTTGATCATTAATATTTAGAATTTTTGGATCGCGAATCAAATGGTCATCTAGTCCAGACAAAGTCACAAGACGTGTAACTGAAAAGTACAGAATGTTTTTTCTCCAGTAGTTAGTTAACGTCTTCGTTAAATAATATACAATCTAGTTAAAAATAATAATAATATACAATCATGATCTACGAGGTATTATTTCATGTTGTTGCTTTACTTGCATTTTTTTTTGTCAACTGCTTTACTTGCATTTATAAATGTATAGTGTATTATTTAGCTTATATCATATATGTTTTTAATAGTCCGGGACATTGTGGCATTGTGGTAAAGAAACGAGATTGAGACGTAAATACGTTTCAGTTTTGACCCATCTGCTGTACGAAACTAAGTTATAATTATTCCCTGACATCTATATGTATATGGGTCTTTACTTTTCGCCCATTTCAAAAGTCTAGTGCACGAGCCTGCCCATGGATGAAATACCCCATAAAATTATTCTGAGTCTCTCCAGAAATCTGAAATTTATTCCTGAATTATCAAAAAAACATGTTTTTGATACTTATATATGTATTATAGTATAAACCAAATATATATTTTTAATAACCGGGAGGTCATCAGGATTTTAGATCCAACTAATCCCTTCAGGCTAGCCATAGCAGTTGGTAATACCGAGGCATCGTGTAACTCGTTTTCCCAATGGAAATCAAACTACAAACACAATAGGATCAGTGATAAAAACACACACAATAGGAACAACTCCAAGCACTAAACGATTATCCCAAAAGCACCTTTATATAAATTGTAATTGTTAATATTATAAATATAATAATTTATGAGGCTGAGTTTGCTAGAAAATGTTAGGATCAAAACAAATTCAAATATCTATAAATTATGTATCAAGATTTAGATTCACCAAATCCATGGATTTAATATCCAAATCCGGATCAGTGACTCCAAATATCTAAATTTTAGATATCCGTCTACATATTATACTATCAACGAGTATTTAGATCTAGATCTGTAAAATTAATTACAAAATTATATATATATATATATATATATATATATATATATATATATATATATATATATATATATATATATATATATATATATATATATATATATATATATATATATATATATATATATATATATATATTTTTTTTAAAGTAATGCATAAATTAAATATTTATACAAGATTTATAAATATATGTATATAATATTATCGAAATTAGAATATAATATTATAACACTACTTTTATATATAATATTAATATATCAAATATAGTTAATAATAAAATTAAAATTTAATATATTTCAAATACATATCTTTATCCAAACCTAAAAATTAAGATATCCATATTCGAATTTAATTTTGATGGATCCTAATTTTACTATCCAGATCCGGATTCGAGAATTCCTAATATTCTATTTTTGGAGCGGATCTATAGTGAACTATCATATCGGATCCGGATCCTAGATAATATATCTCAGCTCTAAAAAAACATGAATGATCATTTGATTTTTAAATTAAATATTAAAAAGTTTTATCTTTTTATTTATTTATTTATTTTATTTTGAGCTTTAGCTTAAGTATAAACGAAGTGAAACATATAGAAAACAAAATATAGATAAAATAAAGATATAATAATCATTTGTATTAATGATTTGGAACACTTGTTAAAAAACACAAATATAAATATATATGTAATAAAAATAATTGAATTTGTGTGCAATTTGTCATTCTTATCTTCCATTCTTCTTATTTTCTAAAATAACAGAGACAACACTGTATAGAACTCAGCACACTGGAACTCATCACACTTTTCGTAGCACAAATTTCGTTTTAATAAATTTAATAATACATTTAGCTTTGACTTTGCTTATTTATTTACCCTCCGTTTCAGAAAGATCAATGTTTTAGAAAAAAAATTTGTTTCAAAAAGATACATTTTTTACCTTTTCAATGTATTATTTAATGAAAAATTGTAGATTTCAAAAAAGTTAATGTTGTTTATTGGATTTTTATTGGTTAAAAGTTATGGGAAATTGTTATTTACAGAAAATAATGTACTTACAATCAAACTTTAATGAATTTTCTTAATATGTGTGAAAAATCTAGAATATGTATCTTTTTGAAACGGAGGGAGTATCATTTTAATGTTGGAAGCTTTGACTTTAGTAAAAACAAAAAAAAAATTAAGCAAACACTTCAAATGCAATTATCGTATTTGACATTTCCCAGAACATCATTTTCAAATGCATCTTATTTAAAGTTATCTTTTTTTTTTTGATTGTAAATTTAATGTGTACAAGTAAAATTTCAACATTTCAACATTTGGAATATTTCATTCAAAATTTTAACAGAACAAACGCATATCTGTTTTACATACTTTTGATTATATGGTAATTATAAGATGTTATTAAAAACCAATTTAGGTCCTTAACGCAGGAGAGGTAACTATAACATAAATAACTCATTGAGTTCATAGACCCCCATAATGTTTTCTACAGAACCGATAATGCACCAATATAGATTATTATTTACTCTATTTTCTAAAAGACTGTTTACTAAATCATATAACAACTAATACAAATTTAGGCTAAGTCAACAGAAAATACGAAAAACATAAACTTCGAACGTTATCCTATTTAAAATAGAATAAGCATTATTATACGAAATATAAATTAAAAAATCCAATAGTTATTTTTTTTATTTAAAAAGTTAACTAATTATTTTAAGGAAATCCAATAGTTATCTTTTGTCAAAAAAAATTCAAAAGTTATCTGATAATATATTAAAATTTATTTTATTATTCATAGTCTCCATAGAGATCATTTTATTGTTTTATTTACACCTGGAAAAACCAAAAGTATTTCAATTTCATACTGTAAAATAATAAAGGAAATAACTATATATGGAACAAACTTCCACAGTTTTTTTTTCTCTAAGAGGAAATAATTTAACTAATTATTTTAAGGAAATCCAATAGCTATTTTTTGTCAAAAAATCCAAAAGTTATCTAATAATATGTCAAAATTTATTTTATTATACATACTTTCCAATCTCCATAGAGATCATGTCATCGTTTTATTTACACCTGGAAAAGTCAAAAATATTTCCATTTCGTACTGTAAAATAATACTCCCTCCGTTTCAAATTAGATGTCGTTCTGGAGTAGAATTTTTGTTTCAAAATAAGTGTCGTTTTCGGTTTTCAATGCAAAATTTATTGGTAATATTTTCTACTTTATTTTTCTATTGGTTGATATATGGTTAGGTGTATTGGTAATAGTGTTTTTATTTTGAAAACATGTAAAATTAAATGTTTTTTTAATATGTGTGCATAAACCTAGAACGACAACTAATATGAAACGGAGGGAGTAATAGAAAAGAAAATGAGTATGGACCAAATTCCCACAGTTTTTTTTTTCTCTAAGAAGAAATAAATTAACTAATTATTTTCTATCAAAATAAATTAGATCAACTAATTCAAATGTTAGAATTAATATAACGTTATTGCTATTTTACAATATTTTATATAGAAGTAGAAAACTATAACAAATAAACAACCAGAGATATGTGGTGTACGTAGTATAAAAAATGTGGTAAAATTGATCGTTATAACGCACGTATTAAAAGGACATAAGAAACAAATACAAAATCAAAACGAAGAAGATTTGGACTTATATCACGCGGTACATGTAAACCCAAAATTCCGTCCGCAAGAAAGTTATTTATCTCGTGTGATTGTGTTATAAAGGGCTGTGTAAACTAAGAGAATCTAGAGTAGTTGGCGCATCTGTGGTATTGGATTGTATCGTATTTAATTCGCTTTAAATCAGGATACAAGTCAAACTAGTACTCCCTTTATATACCAAAGTACAAATTACTCTACCAATCATATTTTGGGATTGTCCCATATTTTGATACTTGGCAAAGTTTTATAAAAAAATAAAAACAATTAAAATTTCATTTTTTCCCACCTCCTATTTTTATGCAATTCAAATCTTCAACTATTTAAATTTCTAATTCTTTTGATTTGCAATCTCACGTCAGTTTTTTTTTATCATCAAGCTGTTTCCTTTTTCTCTTATATAATTTGTAATGTACTGTTTTTTTTTCTACGTTTTATCTATATCAAAAAATTTAGTTTTCTATGGAAGTATCGAATCCAGAAAGCTTATCACATTATCAAAAAGAAGTAAATCATTCATTGTTATTATTATAGTAATGGAAAATCTGAGTAATTAGTTTTATGTTTTCGTACAAACTACAAGTCTCCTAAAAATAATATAAAATTTTATAAATTAATTTCTCATTTGTTTGTATCGATTATATTTTAAAAATCATGTTACATACATGCTATTAATGGAGAAAACGTATATAGAAGATGAATCGTCCACTAAACTTGAGACAACATAAAATGTTTGTAGGAAAAAAAATTACTAACAACTAAGAAAGTCTCAAGTAATAACTAACAAACCATAGTTTTATTTTGATTGTTACTGCAAAAATTAAATCTTGTTTTTTCTGTGACTATCATCATCACAATTCAGTAACTCCCAATATCAATGGTTACATCTCCTATATATCATTTAATCAATTTTTAAATTTCCTATAATTTTACTCTCCTCTTCTTTATTATTGTTCCATCTTCTTTGTAACTTTTTGAGTTGTTTTATATAGCAAAAATCTTTATTCTGATTAATTCATCTCTTATTCTGAAAATAATTCTATATAATTTCTTCTGTATATGTCAAATAGGAAATTTTATCAAATTATATTTCTATTTTGTAACTATTTTTCACTAACCTAATGGAAATCAAGGTTTGTTTCAGAGAGTACTACGTGCTATCATAAATATGAAATTAATCTCAATGTTAAAACTTATATTCTTGTGGAAAAAGTGCAGTTACATTTATAAGTATGATTTCTAAAACTTCTTAAATAGATGAAACTCAGCTTTGTTACTTTATATACATTTATATATATGAAGGATATAGAATTCAAGCTTTTGTAGAATATATATATTTTTTTAAATATGTGAAACAAATCATGATAAAAAATTAGAAGGAATTAGAAAAATGAAAGTGCGGTTGATTCGTATTTACTAAGTATTTATGTATATATGGTTTAAAATTTTTCAACTTTACTAATCGTATAAAAAATTCTGCATATATATAATTCAGAAATGAAAATGTGTGTGTATGCAAATATTCATTAAAAAGATTTAATCACATTTACATACATTTATATATTAAACATGTTCTATAAAATATTTATTTGTATACAATTAATTTAAGTTTATGTGTTAATATGTTATCTAGATTTAAAAAATGTGATAAAATAAGAATTTATTTTGATATGTTGATAAACATTATATTTTTATAATTAGATGATTTGGATGACAAGTGAAATTAATTGACATGTGCAAAGTACATGTATCATATAAAACAAAATCCGTCCGTAGGACGGAAGATATACTTGTTACAATAAAACCACACATATATATATATATATATATATATATATTATATTATATTTGTTTATTATTCAGTTATATACTATATGTATCTGAAGTATTATTTTTTTATTCGAAGTTTTCCCAAAACCATATATACGCCTTTAAATCATTCTGGGTTTGGATCTTTGATGCATATAAGAGGTTTATTGATTTTTCGTTAGTGGGTGATAGTAGTTATTAACATTTAACAAAAATCATAAAAATTTCTTTATGTGTCGTACTAAATCTATCAAAAATAAAAATTGATTTTTTAAAATACTTATAACTATGAAGAGATATAAATTTAAAAAATTTCTTATCAAACAAAGATAAATTTAAATTTAAATATTAAATAGTGTTAAATTTATTTTCATATTATTTCTAACTACAAAAAAATATAAGTAAACATCTAAAAACATTATAATCATTAGAAATAAAGATGAAATGTAATAAATAATAAACTATATATAATAAATTTTAAAATAAAACTTTGATGTTATAATTATATGTAAATAAATGTACCACTTAAAACCCAAATCTTGTTAGTCTAGTAATAGTGAAAAGTGTGTTTTTTTAGGCTCTGAATTCAAACATTTTTTGGTATGAAATATCATATTTAAATCAAAATTTTCAACAACAGATAGATCCTCGTCGTCTATCTGTGGCCACTGGAAGTATTGATCACAGCAGATCGATTCATCTCTGGTTCCATCTACATCACGTTTTGCCATCATCATCTAATCTCATCACGCTCAGCTTCCTACATCTCATCTCTGGTCCTCTGCCTCTCTGTTGACATACACGATCTCACAATTTTAGTCAAGCCCACAATCTCAAGATCTCTGTTTACATTCGATCTCGGTTTCACGTATCTTCGTACGATAGAAACCTCTTTGATGGCTTCAAGCAAGGGAAAAGGTATCCTTCTCGAGGAGGAGAATGACGAGTCCATCCAGTTATCGGATCATGCAGTTTAATCAAATGATATCGGATTGTGGTATGCTTGAGTTTCCATGTACTGAGAATCTATTATCATGAGCGGAAAGCGACCCAATGGATATGTACGGTGTAGGGTTAGACCGTGCTCTTGGAAACGAAGACTGATACGAAAATTTTTCACACTCTAAAGTACAATACATGCACATGTGGGGTTCATACCATCGTCCAGTACTTGCAGACATATTATCCAAACCAACAAGAAAAATAAACTATTTTAAATTTGATAAGAGATAGCTGGATAGTAAAGAATTACGACAAGTCATTTTAGGTGGATGGAACTCCTCATAACTCTCTCCTAATGCAAATATAATGGATCATAATCCAGCTGCAAAAAAGCGTTAGGACAATAGAAAAGAGAAAATGACTCAAATGCCGCAAAATTAGTTGGGGATCTAAAATCTAAGGTAGATAATCTCTATTCAAATGATGATGCCACAACAAAAGAGATATGCGCTGCATTAAAGGAACTTACAGAGGTTCTTAAGGCTGAAGAACAGTTATGGAAGCAAAACAAATAGAGTCTTTTGGCTCAGAGAGGGGGATTTGAATACCAAGTTTTTTCATGCCATTACTAAGCAGAGAAGAGCCAGAAATAAAATTACGGGTCTCCTGGATTCTACTGGGAATCTAGAGGAGGATGAGGAAAAACTAGTGGCCATAGCGACTAATTATTTTAGAGACCTTTTTGCAACTTTCAATCCATAGGTCATTAAGGAGACCCTAGCCAATGTCACAACAACAATTTCCGACCAACTGAATGCAGATCTTATCTCTTTAGTATCAGAATAAGAAGTAAAGCTGACTTTATTTGCAATGCACTCAGAAAAGGCATCTGGACCCAATGGCCTCACATCCTTATTTTATCAAAAATTCTGGGACACTGTAAAAGATGACTTAACATGTATGGTTAATGAAATTCTCTTTGACGGAGTAATGGCCAATGACCGTAATGATGCAAATATTTGTCTCATCCCTAAGAAATAAAAACCAAATGAAATGTCTCAGTTTCGACCCATCAATCTTTGCAATGTTAGCTAAAAGATAATATCAAACGTCTTATGCCATCGATTAAAGAAATTATTACCAGACCGGATATCTGAAACCCTGCCAGCCTTGTTGCTGGAAGACAAATATCTGATAATGTACTAATAGCACATGAGATGTTCCATGCTCTTGTACAGATCCAGGCGGAAGAAATAAAAGAATGGCAATAAAGACAAACATGAGTAAAACTTACGACCGGTTAGAATGTGATTTTATCAGTGCGGTCATGAAGAAAATGGGATTCCCAGACTTGCGGATTGAATGGATAATGCGATGTGTACCATCGGTGAAATACCATGTCCTCTTCAATGGCCAACCCAGAGGGAATATAACTCCAAAACGGGATTTACGTTATGGAGATTCTTTGTCTCCTTTCATCTTTGTCATGTACACATAAGCGCTCGTTAGCCTTTTTAATCATGCAGAGAATCGATGTAAAATAAGGGGATGTGCATCTCACGCGCTAGCCCTCCGGTATCACACCTCCTCTTTACTGATGATAGAATGTTCTTCTTTAAGGTGGAGCCCCGTGAATGTAATGAAGTCATGAAAGTACTTAAGACTTATGGGAAAGCTTCAGGACAATGTATTAACTTCGAAAAATTATCCTTACTCTTTGGCAAGAAGATACCTGGCCAGGTGAAGGAGGCGATCGAAAGTTTAATGGGAATTACAAATGAGAGGGGAATGGGAACTTATCTTGGAATCTCTGAGGACATTAGTGGTTTAAAAAGGAAGCTGTGTGCGTTTCTGAAAGAAAGATTGCAATATCGGGTTAATGGTTGGATTGGTAGGTGGCTTACAAAAGGATGAAAGGAAGTACTGATAAACTATATCTTACTGGCACTACCTACCTATGTAATGTCGACTCTGCTACTACCAATGAAGACATGTGAGAACTTAGCAAATGCAATTGTACATTTTTGATTGAGCTCAAACCTTCCTAAAAGAAGTATACACCGGATAAAATAGGTGAAGCCTTGTAAATCGAGAGAAGAGGGAAGCATAGGATTCAGGATGATCCATGAATTCAATCTTGCCCTACTAGGTAAACAGTTATGACGATTAGTGCAGTACCCATATTATATTGATAAAGATGATTATTTTTCAATAATTTTGGTTGGTCACTAATATAAATAAAAATATAACATATAGTTTTTCTAGGTTTAACATCCCGCTCCACACAAAAATTATCTCTATTAAAATTTAATTTTATTTAAATTAAAAATTAAAATTACTGTTACAAGTTCTTTTTATTGTAAATTTTATTTACTGATTTTTCTAGTTTGTTGAAATAATTTGACTTTAAAATTTGTAATAGTAACATATTATATTTTTTATTTATTTTAATCATTATTTTCGATATATCATTTAACAAATTATAAATATTTCACTAACGCTTATGTTTTAGAATGTTAAACCAGTGTAGAAATTATTTGCAAGAAAAAAATATTTTTTTGGGTATACAATAATTTTTTTATATTATAAAAATACAGATATAAATTCATTTTCATGGTTCTTTTGATTATCAGGTTAATTATATTTTAATTAAATATTTTAATGCATAGTCATTTCATTTATTACTCAATAGAATATTATCACATGTAATTTTTAGTTATTTGATTATATATATATTTACTCTGGTTTCCATTATATGAAATTTTAATGGATTTGATTTTATAAAAAGAACTGAATTTTTTCTATTTTTTAATTTTTAATTTAAAAATATAAATTTATATCTTTAATATTACGAAACATAAATTCTTTTAAGAAAAATATACATAGTAATTAAACATTAGTAAATTGTAAGTGGAGTTATAATGTTTTGGATGGAGCCTGATTATCGCATCCAACTTGTGTAAGTATTGGTAACTTGGTGTGAAACTGGGCGTAGTTCTTTTTTATAGCGTTACAAAAAAATAGACTTCACAATTCAATAAATAATGAATAAAAAATCATTTGACTCCATGCAAAAGACAACATGTTTCAGGTTCGACCCACCTGCTGCGCGAAACTAAGTCACAATTATCCTGGTCACCTTACACGGATATGGGCCTATGCTTTAGGGCCCATTTGCATACCCGGAGAGAGGGTCTATCCGTGGGCTGCACCTCCCCTTGGGGATTAGTCCGGGCCCTCCCATAGGTCCGGGATACCCCCAGGTTAAAAAAAAAAAAAAAAAAAAAAAAAAAAAAAAGAGAAAAAAACAAATTTTGTCACCATTATAATTAATTTTCCATATCGTACGTTCCTTGTATATAGGTCACTCTCATGACTTAACATCAACATGTTACTCGTTCGAATTTGCAGACTTAAAACATCAGTGCTGACGCAACAACTAATTTGATGGCATCCCTGCCTACGTTGTATATGTGACGCTTTTATTTAAGTTTGTTTAATTAAACTAATTATATTCAGCCAATATTTGTTACATTATTTTCTAATTATTTATTTGACTTTCTTTAACTAGTTTGTTACTAAAAATCTATAAAATTAAGATATAACAAATTTAATCTAATAATAATCAAAATACATTTCCATACATTATGAATAAGATAAATAACATTAGGTTATATTGGCCATCGAAGAACTTATTTTATGATCTTTTAGTCAGAAATAATGTTAATTTCGTATCAGTTTTCTTTTGTTTTTAATGTTGTTATAAAAGGTTTATTACAAAACACAAGAAAGAGAGAATAGGCATTGAGCTAAACAGGATAACAAAGTAGAATTGTAATTGCATAAAAAATTGTGAGTGTTGCCCTCCCGCCACAGATTTTAGATAATGACATGTAAAAGAAGTTTCACTACCACTAATGCAAAGGCAAATGAGGCTAGGTAACAATGATAAAGAAGCGCTACTGCCAAAGAGATATACCTCAGAGATCTTAGAATGTATTCTCCTATGAACCTTAACCCAATCCCAGCAAATTAATCAGAAGAAAAAATTTCCTATGGTACTCAATCCCAACAGAGAACACACTTTTCTGAGCATTCATTTTCCAAGATTTTAACTTTGCCGGAACTCGTATTTACTAATCTTTGCTAAATTTCCAAGCGAAGACATTCATTGAAATAATCGGATGTTAGACACTATAAATAGTGTAATAACATGTCAAAATCGAAGTTAGTTTGAATAAGAAATAGAAGTTCAAAGTGAATTGATTGTAAATGCTACGATCTTGATCAGTCATAGACTCAAGGTAATGTATCTGATGTATGGACTAGCTAAGCTACTGATCAAAGCTTGGCTTAGTGGGCAGTTTCAAAGTATTATTGGAATGATCTATGAGTTTTTGGACTAGGAGAAGAGAAGAACTATTGGAAAGACTTTGATGCAGCCTGAACCAGACTACGACAAGCATGGAAAACTAGTGTGCATCTTTCTTTATCAGAAAATGGCTTGGACGAAATTGTTTGAACATGAAATGGAATTGTACGATTCAGTGTGATCGAGAAATGGACTGGTCAAGCTGACATGGTTGAGAAATGAGTTGGAAATGTAAGATGAAGAACCAGGGCTGAAAATGGAACTTCAAAAGCATTTTTATCAACAAAATGAGCTTAAGGAGGTACCTGGTACGGACCTGGAATGTTTTTTTCTCCCTGGATGAGTGGGTGAAAGGATCAATAGGCTGTTAATCCTCTTAGATGGCTGATGGCTGATGGCTTCCCCTTTGAGCTATGTAATGCTCTCTGGTTGTTTTGCTACTCCTGAGAAATAGGGCAACCCTACTTAGTGTCTAGGATGAATCACAGAAGATCAATTCTGCTGGTGTGAGATTAGTGTTCTTATGCTGAACAATGAAAGCAAGCTCTCCTAAGAGAAAAGTCGACATAAAATGTTCCTTGATTTATTGAATGATGAAAAACGTAAATACAACTTGTGTTAAGTAGAAACACAGGAAACCTTAATCAAAACCAAGTTAATTTGGTGAAAACCAATTCCTAATTTGTTTATGAGAATCAAATCTAATTCTAACTAGTTTATACTTAAATAGAATTTATATACAATTTAAATAAAGTTATAATAAACTTAAAAAGTGCATAGACAAAGATGGACGATCATAAACCAAGCTGGTTTGTCCTTTCACCTTTTGGGCCGGTAAAAGCTTTTTTGAACAATTTTTTTGGACTCGATCCATCTTATTCCTGGTCCGACCAAGTACTTTTTAAAGCTCATTTTTTTTGAAAAAGATGCTTCTGATGTTCCATTTTCAGCTATGGTTCTTCATCTTCCATTTCCAACTCATTTTTCCCCCATGTCGGTTTGACCAGTCCATTTCTCGATCACACTAAATCACTCATTCCATTTCTATGTCCAAACAATTTTGTCAAAGCTATTTCCTGATAAAGAAGGTTGCACACTAGTTTTCCATGCTTGTCGTATTCTGGTTCATGCTGCATTAAAGTCGTTCCAATAGTTCTTCTCTTTTCTCGGTCCAAAACCTCATAAATCATTCCAACAAGACCTTGAAACTGACCATTAAGCCAAGCTTTGATCAGTAGCTTAGCTAATCCATACCTCAGATTCATTACCTTGAGTTTGAGGCTGATCAAGATCGCACCAGGTATGTAGGCAACCTTTTAAAATGCACAGCTCATAATATATTTAACCTCATCAGTGACCAGCTCTTGGAATCTTGCCCATTGGAAAAATATTGGGAACCTCATTTATCAAAGACACAACACAATTAATATGACACACATTTGAAGGGACCTATCATCAAGGAATGGAGAGTAATAAATACGAAATGGAGCTCAAGGAACCTAGCAAAGGATTCTTTGTCACACAATCAAACGAAAACCCTAACCTTATTTTCTGAGTGGATTATAGGATCTAGTTAGTTATATCTTTCCAGTTTTATTATCTTGACCTGAGCATGTGGAGAAAAACAATATGATGAAAATATGAAGTTTCCTCATTTATGGATTGAGCGACAATAGATCCTTCCACCATACTCAGATTTTTGACATTTTTCTTTAGATGGAACATGGATCTTTTATATGGATACATAAACCGATACTGAACCATTCCTCCAAAAATTGCTTCACGAAATAAATGGATGACTATATGTCACATCGAAGAAGGTAGAAATATTTTTCCCAGATTACATATGAAAACAAGAATGTTTTGTTCAAGTATATGTAATCTGTCGGTAGTGAGAGATCTTCAACATAGGTCTCTGAAAAAGATGAAAGACCTGCATAAATATCTTACAAATCATATATTCAAATAATTTGTATAGCTAATTTAAGTAGAAGAAAAGATAATAAAACTAACCCGCAATTGATTCATGGATATTTTTTGGTAAAAGTTCAGTAAACACGAATGGGAATAAACATTGCATAAATACATGACAATCATTACTCTTCATTCCATATAATCTACCAGTTTGGTCATATATGAAATTAGTTAGATTTGAAGCATATCCATCGGGAACCTAACATCATCAACTATCCACTGAAAGAATTCAGTTTTTCGCTTGCATCTAATCTGAAAATGGGCACCGGAGCTTTGCCATTTCCCATCAAATGTAACTCTTCACGCAAACATATCTCACCCAAATCCAAACGTGATTTTCAATCATCTTTTTTTTTGCAAATTTAAGACGGTGTTGATGATAGTCAAAAAAAATTCTTCTCAATATGCAAAACATCAAAACTATGCCTAAGAAGATGATTTTTTCAGTATGGCAAATCCCACAATATATTTCTCTTATGCCAGTTATGGTACTGACCATAACCACCATTCTTTCATGTCCATATCCCCAACAATTTATTGTGTGATCTACATCAAAGTCTCTGAACTTCCAGAGTATATCCGCTCCATCATATCTTGAAATGGGATCATGATGCACAACTTTTTTTTCCCTAAAAAGCCTTCTATTACTCCAATAAGGGTGATTCCGAAGCAAGAACCGATTATGGCAATGACGCAAACATGACTACTGACCATTCTTTACCTGAAATGCATCTATATTATCTTAATTGTGCAGACATGATAATCTCTCATGTGTGGTCCAACCCGATAACACTCCATAAGATGGGAAATCACTAATTACTTCACATCAAAATGGCTTGTAATTTGAATTTTTTTGGTGAGACATCATATGTGAGTACACCTTCGAAGCATAATGTTTTCAGCTCTTCGATCAAAGGTTGTAGGAACAAATCAAGATACCTACGAGAGTGATCTGGTCTAGCAACTAGTATGATGAGTGATATTACTCAAATTACCTTATTGAAAAACATTACCATATCAAATAAGAGGTTCAATTGTAGTACTTAGGGATCAAATCCACAAGGAGCATGGGCACACAATAAAGTCAAAGCATGAGTTGATTAAGCTAAGCAATAGATTTTAAAGCGGTAGATAAAGTAAAGCAGTTGATTGGATGGTTGAAAACAATAAGAGAAAATATGCTAGATCAAAGATTTCAAGAAATCATGATTGTAGAGATATAAAATGTAAAGGGTATGTGATGACAATACTAGAACTTGAAATCTAATGCAAATATATCCAGCTTTCACATGCAAGTCTAACCGTGACTAACTTAAGTCTTCCGGCTGTCGCTCGTCAACATGGATCGAGTGTCGATCATGCTATTGAGTGAGCATCGATCGACATTGCCTTAGGCAAGCGCTACCGATATGATAGATTTGTTCACTAGGCTTGCGAGATCAGCCGTCGCTTGTTTCTAGCAATCCTAGCTCAAAATAGTCTATTCTGGTAAAACCTAATGTCGTAGTTTTCCACAATCCTAAGTTCATGGTTCTAGTTAGATACTTTAGAACACAAGCATTAATAGCAATTCTATTGAAAGATCATAGTAAAACACCCTAGCAATTATATAGTTTTGACTAATCCATCAAAACCCTAATTATCCCTAAATCTAACTAAGGAAAACAACTATGACATAGCAAAGCAGTTCACAGAAATTTGATGAAAAGAATGCATAGAATAAATAAAAAATCAATGGAGTACCAAGACAACCTCTAAAAGAGTCTTGGATCTTCTCTTCAACAAAAACCCTAAAATTGTATGCTAAGAAAGGTAAAAGATAAAAATTAGGTTAAAAGTCGTCCATAGGTAGTTTTGTAATTATGTGGATCTTTGGGCTTCAACTCGGCTATGGATAATTCACCCCATATCTCGCGTTTCCGTTGATCGACAACAAGGGGTTGTCATTGATCGACATTTCATCTGGATGTTGAGTCCGGCTGGTTTCTGAACAACTATGAGTTTCTCCTATCTTTAGCTTTAAAATACGCCAAAACATACATGAATTTGTAAGATTCTAAAAAGACTCTAAAACGTAATAAATAGACTCTAAAAAACTATGTACCATGGCTAAAACTTGTAAAATTCATGGTATATCAACTGCCCCAAACTTACCCGTTTGATTATCTTCAAGCAAAACACAAAGTAGTCCTATGAAAGAGGTTTCAAAATAGCAGGGACTCCCATAATTTAAAAATCATTACCTTGACCTCTGCACTGTTGCAAGCCACATCAGATCAGTGCTAACTTCAAGGGCACTTCAATATACTAGATCTTAGCTTAGCAACCAAACCATCTAGCCCACTACTTAGTTGTTTTCATCTGACATATCCCTCTACTGACCTCATCTCTGCATAGATATAATGTGTAGGCTATATCTTGGGAGTATCAATTACTGAACATATGTAATCAACACAAACAAGTATTTGGTCCAACAGGTAGTCTCATCTTTATTATTTTCCTTTTTCTCTCCTCTTTGTATCTCAATTTCAATGAACAGTGATGCCGATGCAGTCCATCTTGTTCATTTTCTTATTGATTTCTTTTTTTTCCCTCTTTCTTGACAAAGTGTAAGCGAATAATTTGGTCATATGTAATTTACCTACCGCTTGCTTCTAACAATGTGTAATCATTCATTTCATAATTAGAATAATGAGTTCATAGGTAATTTACCTACCCCTCTGCATCTTTAATGAAATCAATGTATACCAAGCCCCAAAACAAGCAAGTTGAATTGATTAAGGTTGGAAGTCAGCTTTGGTTTCTCCAGATTTCTTCAGCTAGCATGGTTGTTATTGGCAGGTGATCCATTTTGGTGTTTCCATTCAGCAAACTTGCAATCAATAGCCTCAAAGAATGATGCTAAAGAATGGTTAGAGTAGTAATACAAATTGAAAAAGTTCATCAGCCTTTTTTGACTCAATAAAACTTAGTAAAAAGCAAATAAAACTCAAAATAAAACAAATATTAGTAAATCACATTCTGACTTAAACAACGTTGTTCCCAGTGTTATACAGTCCAAGATTGGTGGGAAACATTGATGATCCTTCCATCCAGTGCTTGTGCATTGTCATCTTCATTTTTCTATACTCCATACTCATATGGCTGCACTACACTATTTCTTCTTTTTGGAGAACTAGCAGTCTCAATCACAAAGCTCTCTCGGTAGTCATCATTTGCCCAACTGTCGATTGATGCTCTAGTTTAGCCGTCGGACGTCTCCTCAGGTTCACTGGCGACCGATGCTCCTGGTTGGGTGTCGATCGATGCTTCTCCACCATCTTCATGGTCTTCACCTGAATCTTAATAGCAAACTGCTACAAGTCCTGGATCATCTCCTATCTCAATGTAGGGCGTCTGTGTATTGGTAACTCTCACTGGATCATAGTAGTCAGTCTCACTGATCAGTGACATATATAACATGTTTGTCTTCATGTCACAAACAGCTCCTACAGTAGCCATGAAGGCTCTCCCAAGTAGTGGAGAAGAGTTCCACTCTATCTTGATATCCATAACATGAAAGTCCCTCCTGAATTTATCTTAAATGGGTTTCTGAGTGCATTCAACCTGGCTACATCGATGCTTGGTAGCCGCACTCGAGTGGTCATAGGCTGCAGTCGATCAATGCAGGATATATTATGTCGATTGTCGCCTAAACGTTGATGTCAATCAATGCCCTCTTCATGGCGTCGACTGATATTGTTCATCCTGATACGATACAATAGCTGGGGGTGGGGGTGTCGAGCTGCGAACTCTTCATGTGTCATAACCTTCACCGTTTTGCATGACCTAATTGACTCTGCAGGTGATTTTGATTGATGCTGAACATGTGCTGTCAGTCGATTATCCACTGTTGATCGGTGTTCCTCGTGGTGTCGGTCGACACCAATGAGAGCTAGTATGCGAGTCTAATCATGACTAAGTCAAGTGTTCCAGCTGTCGCTTGTCAACATGGATTGAGTTTTGATCGATGCTAGTGAGTGAGCATCGATCGACACTGCCTTAGGCAAGCGCTACCGATCTGATCGATTTGTTTACTAGGCTTGCTAGATCAGCTGTCGCTTGTTTCTAGTAATCCTAGATCAAGAGAATGAATTATGGTGCAGAACCTACTGTCGTAGTTGTCCACAATTCTAAGTTCAGGGTTCTAGTTAGTTACTATAGAACACAAGCATTAATAGCAATTCTATTGAAAGATCCTAGTAAATTATCCTAGCAAGTCTATAGTTTTGGCTAATCCATCAAAATTCTAATTATCCGTAAATATAACTAAAGGAAACTACTCTGACATACCAAAGCAGTTCATAGAGACTAAATGAAAAGAATGCATATAATAAATTAGAAAACAAATGGAGTTCCAACACAAACTATGAAGGATTTTTGGATCTTCTCATCAACAAAACCCTAAAATTATATGCTGAGAAAGGTAAAAGATAAAAAAATGTGTGTTTCCTAATACAATGGCAACACACTTAAATATTAGGTTAAAAGTTGGTCAGGGTAGTCTTGTAGTTATATGGATATTTGGGCTTCAATTAAGCCTTGGACAATTCACCCATATCTCGTGTCGCCGTCAATCGACAACAAGGGGTTGTCATCAATCGACATTTTATCTGGATGTCGACTCTGGCTGGTTTCTGAAGAGCTACGAGTTTCTCTTATCTTTAGTTTTAAAATACTCCAAAATCACCAATTTGCTCCAAAATATAAATGAACCTATAAAGACTCTAAAAAGACTCCAAAGTATAATAAATAGACTTTAAAACAACTATATACTATGACTAAAAACTGGTAAAATCCATGGTATGTCAGTGAGGAATATAAACTATGGTTTCATGTAGAGAGACAGTGAACGTATTGTCAAACTCTTTCAGATTTGAATCGGAGGGGTCATAATAACTGGCCATAGTGATACTTTCGACCTGACTTCCCAAGAGGGTTGAAACCGTCTGTGCATAACCCAAGATACAAATCCCGCGCATCAGCCGCAAAATCATTATAAACATTTCGAAAATGCTTACATGATTCTGCATTAGATAGACATGAAATTTCTCCAGTGAATTCATGTTCAGCGTGCCATCTCATTGGAGCTGTAGTTCGTTGGTAGAGCTTTTTTAACCTATCAGCGATTGACAAATACCACATTCACTGGCAAGGAATTTTTATTTTCCTTGACGTTTCTTAAATCTTTGCTTTCCTCTCCACCTGCGTGATTCCAAATTGCTGCAATTCTCTCCAAAAAATCATGCAATTATCTCTGCATACATCTATCATTTCCTATGGTAACCCTAGTCGAGAGACCATTTTCTGAATTTCCTAATATGATCTGGTGCTAGATTATCTGCTGGGATATAATCTTAAGTAAAATCTGAAATTGCATCAACACAATCCTCAGGAAAAGTTCCATTCCATTTTAATATTCATCAACGTAGTTGCAGCTGATAGACCAGCATGCTTCAACGATCGGGTTCCTAGCCGCTTGTAAAATATAATAACACCGCTTTTCTTCTTCATTTTGGTTCCTCACCAACATCAACCCCGTCAATAGTTTCACGAAACATAACTCTAACTATATGAGCACTGTTATCTTCTTTCATATTCATTGTATTTTCTTCTTCTATAGCTATATCTTCTACTCTTTGATATCCACACTCGCCCCTATTGGCATGACTAGTACTAAGCAATGTTCCAAAATTCTCTCCATGTGAAAAACATATATAATACCCAGTGTGAATCCTTTCCAAAACAAATGCTTCCAAGCAGTTTCTATATTAGTGAATTTATCGTTATCACATTTGCTACAAGGAAAACTCATTTAACTTTGTTCATGAGAAATATCGTGATTGGTAGCAAATTGCATAAACCCGGTGAGAACTTCCTTGTATTTTGTCTTAATTTCACCGTTAACTTCATCTAGACGATTGTACATCCATTCACGAGCTTTGTATATATTGTGATTAAACATTAGAAAAAAGGAATCATCCTTTCAAATTTTACTGGATTTTTTCTCTCTCAATTTTTTTTTTCAGATTCTTTTGTTTCTTTAGATCGACTGTAACAAGAGTAAACATATAAGGGAAAAGTGTGGCATTTTTTTTCTCACAATAATATCCTCACCTATAATTTTTAACTTCTTGACATATTATGTATTAACTTTCTTTTGCAAAGCACATTTCTTAGTGACAATTTAACCGATGATAGAGAATCAACATTAACTTCCGACAAAAAGATGAATAATTCCAAGGACATATCGACCTTAAGTTTTCGTCGGAAATAATGATATATTACTGACTAAAGTCAAACAGATATTAAATTCCAATAAAAACGCCAAAGAGTGATTCCGAGGACATTCCAACCTTAAATTTTCGGCGGAAATCTCTGATAAATACCAAGTGAAATCACGTCGACGTTAACTTCCGATGTTTCATCCACAACTAATTCTAACAAAATTCCTATCCAAAATTTTTGTAAGAAATCTCAAATAAATTACCGACTGGAATTATATTTTCTCATTTTTACGTCGGTACGCTGTTGATAACTTGCCGACAAGTAAAAATCTCAGAAGCTTTTGTTGGAATCGGTGATGATTTCTTGTAGTGTATATTTAGTTCCTACATCATCATTTTGGATTTGAAATTTTGGTGGGTGTTGAAGATCTTGCTATTGACTCCAGCGGTAACAAGCTTAAGGATCAAGATATGGTATGATGTTAAAGCATGGCTGGAGACTGACAAATGAAGCTTCGCCGGTGGATAATAATTCAGGTGGAAATCTTAGATTCGGCAATACTTCATATATCCTCTTACATTGTGACACATGTTGCTGAAATGTTCTTGATAAATTCAAACACATGTAATGTGTCAAGTGGTTGTAATATTAGACATGTACCATGCTCCATTATGAACTTTAATACAAAAGTTAGTTGATAAAAATAATATTCTCTTTTTAAAAAATAATTAATAAAATAATAAAATGATACTTAAAATTATTAAAAATTAATATTAGTTTAAACTTTGATTAATAATTTGATATTTAAAGTTACTTAATCAAATAATAAATTGCCATTTACCATAAACGATTTATTTTTCCTCTTTAATTATGTTCTTTTCCTCCCAATTATTTTTTTTGTTTGTAATTTAATAAACTATGAACAAACATGAAATTTATTGATTTTAAGCCTATTGAATTTATTAATACTCTCTTATAGTTTCTTTCCTACGCAAATTGAAGGTTCAGTAAAATTTACAAACTAAATCGATTTCAAAGTAAACCTTGTCTAATCTTGTTTAATATATACCAGTTTGGTATTGCACTGTTTCTTTCCAGTTTTTTCATGCACTTGTAGAAAGTGTTGCTGGAAACGAATAAGAAATCAGCTAAGTGCATAGTGGATATAGAAAAAAATTGTTGTAATATGTGGAAACCAAAATTTGCACCGTCAAAAAAGTCAAGAAACCTTAACTTTTCTTGAGGTCTCAGATTTCTGCTAAGCCAACGTCAAGTAATCAAATACGCAAACAGACAAATAGTAATAATAAATCAAAATAGTGAAGAGAGCAAGAATGATCTTATTTAGAATCCGAAACGAGCATTACAATAAGTAAAATTATTGGCTGCAAGTGTTGTTGCCAATTTTCTCTAGTTCTAACCACCTAAGACTTTTTAAGACCTAGTGAGTCGCAGCTCGATAACAAAAACGAAAATTATCTAAATTGCTCTAAGTGCTCAGTTTGATGTTTAAATTTATGTGTCTTGCGCCTCTCGTCTTTACTCCTCTTATATACTCCTCTTTAAGCCGGCCGTCTTTTCCTTTTCTGCCCCAGACTCGAGTTTCTCTCTACGCAGAAATAATCCATACTCTCTCGATCTTCATGATTTAGTGCAAGTGAAGAGAAAAAAAATCAAGGAAGAAGATTTTTTTTTAGTAGATAGTGGTCAAATTTCACAAACCACATGACTAAGGAAGTGAAAAACTTCACAAGACTAGATAGAAGCATAAAGGTTCCAATCAAAGTTGGAAATGGAGAAGTGGTAATGACGCCATGAAAGGAGATATTACTATCATGATTAACAAAGGAAAAAAAGTGATGAAGGATGTCTTTCTAGTTTCTATATTAGCAAAAAGTTTACTTAGTGTTCCGCAAATGTTATCCCATGGATGTCATGTTTTATTCGAAAACTAGCGATACATAATTTTATATCCTAAGGGGAAAGATTAGAGAAATATAAATTGGTTCATAAAAGTTTTCAAAAAAGTGAAATTATTCTGAAGTATGTGAAGAAATCACTCCTGAAGAAGAATCGATTTTACAAAATGAAAAGGTGGAGATATCAAGAGACATGACACTTAAAGAAGTTGATACATTTAAATCTACAAGAAGATATCAATCAAAGAGTGAGCCACAAATGGTGCAGTATGAAGATTTGGTTCACATACAAGAAAGTTGTTTTAACGTTTTAAATCACCTAAAATCACATGATGAAGCATTTGAGATTAAACATGGAGGGATGTTATAAGTATTGAAGTCAAGATGAGAGATATAAACACAACATAGAAACTTGTAGAAAAGTCCAAAAATAATAATAACAATAATTTGAAGTGGATATATCATATCAAAATACAAAGCAAGAAGGATAAATGGTTTGAAACAAAATACAAAGAGTTTGAAGTTAGACAAAAACACAATTAAGGAAAAATGTTGGTTGTAATTGAGTTTAGTGAATGGGTACATGTGCTAGTAGTTGTGACTTTTGATTAAGTAGCTTTATTTAAGAGTTCTAAAAAGAAATAAACACAACTCTTCAGCTTGTAATGAAGAAATGCAAGTGTTCACTTTGTAATGTTTTATTTTCTATTTAAACCCTTGTTGTTATGTAAGTCAATAAGTTCAAATTTGCATTTGTAATAATAAAGGTGAAGTTCTTGTTCTTTAAATTTGTAGTGATCAGATATATAATTATTATTTTTTCTATTTAAGAGATTCTTCTCTTATTCTTTGTTACTTTTTAGAAATTATGTTTCTTTTTCAAACGTACTAAAGCAGATGAAGGTAACTGAAGGAATAGGGACACCGGCTGGAAACTTGGCTCATCCCCACGTCAAGGAACATCTTAATCAGTATAGGACTATAGGAGGTTGATACTCGACGGAGAAATCAATCTGGAGATGTCCCTGCAGAAATCTCTATTAGACTTTATAAACCGTGTATTATATTTGATAAACCGGTCCGGTTAACATGTTAGTTAAACCGAGACTATTGCTATAAATAGAGAACAAAGTTGTAACAACCTTTTTCATGAGATTAATAACAAACTTCATCTTCTTCGTTCATCTCTTCTCTCATCAAGCTCATCCTCTGAATCTAATATGGTATCAGAGCTCTTTGCTCTTCTTTTTCGTTTCGATTTGTGGATTCAGATTCAATTCTGAGCTCAAATTCATTCTTATTAGTTCATTTCATCTCATCTTTCATATCATCTCATCATCTCGATTTCTCCACATTATCTTCATTCCGCGTTTCGATCTTCGATACTTCGACGATGCCGATGTCATATGCAAATGCAGTAACCTCGACTCCTACCTCAGCTTCAACTCCAGTTCAGATGCCATCCGATCAATCACCACAGATCGCTTCTCTTCAAGATCCAAACTCGAATCCGCTATACGTTCACAGTGCCGATCACGCAGGTATACCTCTTGTTTCTGAGAAGTTAACTGGCATAGGAAACTTCAATACCTGGCGTATATCTATGGTAATGGCCTTGGGAGCTAGGAACAAGTTAGTTTTTGTGAACGGAACTTTCAAGAGATAGAAGAATCACATCCGGATTTTGGATCTTGGTCTAGATGTAACAGTATTATCTGCACATGGATTGTCAATGCTGTTGAGAAATCAATTGCTAAGAGTATTATGTATCTTGATACGGCAAGGCAGATGTGGCTTGATATTCACGATCAGTTCAAACAGAGTGATGGTCCTAGAAATGCAGAGATTAAACAGCAAATATTCTCTGAGATTCAAGGATCACAGTCTGTTAGTGAATACTATACGAAGCTTAAACAATTATGGGAGGAACTGAAGAATCATGAAGCACCTCACACATGTTGTTGTGGACGTTTAGATTGCCTCAATCTCAAGAAACTAGCTCAACGTGATGAACAAGACCGGATCTTGAAGTTTTTAATGGGACTCAATGATACTTTCACTGCTACAAGAGGACAAATATTGATGATGGATCCTAAACCGTCTATATCAAAGGTGTTCAATCTTGTTTCACAGGAAGAACGACAGAGATCAATGAAAGGGGGTTCTTCCTCAAGTTCTGTGATTTTTCAAACATCTCAGATGGTTTCTTCGGGTCAAAGTGATCAGATTGTGGCAGCTTATGCTGGTGGCTATAACAAGAACCAGAATCGTATGATTTGCTCTCATTGTGGCAAGCAGGGTCATACGGTGAACCGCTGTTATAAGCTCCATGGTTTTCCACCAGGATACAAAACTCAATATTCAGGCGTAAAGCAACAACAACAGTCCACAGCTTCAACTGTTAAACAGCCGCCTTTGAAGACAGAAAATGTTGCAAGTCTCACAATGCAAGGCTATGGCAATGTTGCTTTACATGATCCACAGGGTGGTTACTTAGGGAATATCACTGCAGAACAGATTCAACATCTTCTAAGTGCTCTGAATGTGTCTTCACCTACACTTCAGCGCAATTGTTCTCAAACTTCAGGACCGAAATTTACTTTGGCAGATGGGACAGCTTCAGTTTCACAACCTCAACCTCATCTTACACCTTTACCTCTTCCATCTCCTCTTCCATCTCCGGGTACCTTCCCTCATCTTTTATCCTCTTGTTCTGACATTGGAACCCAAAACCGCCTTACTTTACCTGCAAAGTCTTGGATAATAGATACAGGAGCTAGTTGTCATGTCTGTTTTGATCTAACTCTCTTTCATTCCACTAAACAAATCTCAAACACGTCCGTCACATTTCCTGATGGCACCACTATCTCTGTTACTATTTCTGGTTCCATACATTTATCTGAACACCTCACTCTCACTTCTGTGCTTTATGTTCCGAACTTTAAATTCAATCTTCTGAGCATAAGTGCTCTCACTCGTAACAGTCCCATATCTGTTCTTTTCTCTTCTGATACTTGTCTCATTTTTCCATTCAATCCTTTTGTGCTTCAGGAGCATACTCCGGTCTCCACGATTGGGAAGGGTGATCTTCAACATAATCTCTATGTGTTGCAATCTCCTGAAGCACACGTCTCTTCTTTTCATTCTTCTAATCAGATTTTCCAAGTCTCTTCTGAAGTTTGGCATCAGAGACTTGGACATCCTTCACATTCTAAACTTCAAACTCTGTCTAAAACCTTAGCTATTCCAAATGGGAAAATATCACCTGACTCTGTGTGTACTGTTTGTCCCCTTGCTAAACAAAAACGGCTGTCTTTTTCTTCTTCAAACAATCTTTCAGCTACTCCTTTTGATTTGATTCATTTGGATGTATGGGGACCATTTCATATTCAAACTCCTGAAGGTTTTAAATATTTCCTAACACTCGTTGATGACTGTACGCGGGTAACTAGGATTTATCTCTTACCAAATAAGAGCTCTGTTCTTACCGTTTTCCCTGAATTTCTCGAGCTCATTGAGACTCAATATCACACAAAAGTCAAAAGTATTCGTTCAGACAATGCCCCAGAACTTAATTTTTCTTCTTTACTAAAGGCGAAAGGCATTATTCATTACTTTTCTTGTGTTTATACACCACAACAAAACTCAGTGGTTGAACGTAAACACCAACACATTCTCAACGTTGCTCGTTCTCTTTTGTTTCAGTCCAATGTTCCACTTCATTTTTGGGGTGATTGTATTCTTACTTCTGTCTATCTTATCAATCGTACTCCCTCTCCTTTACTTCAACACAAAACACCTTTTGAGCTCTTAACTTCCAAGTTACCCAGTTACGATCATCTTCGAGCTTTTGGTTGTCTATGTTTCACTTCTACACTGTTGAAAGATCGACATAAATTTTCTCTCCGTGCTTCTAAATGTGTCTTTCTGGGTTATCCTACTGGATACAAAGGGTAAAAAGTCTTAAACCTCGAAACCAATATCATTTCTATTAGTCGTAATGTCATCTTTCATGAGCATATTTTCCCATTCAAGGATAGTCCTAAGGTTTCTGACATCTTTGATCAATCTGTGCTTCCCTTGCCTGTTCCGGATTCTCTTTTTCCTGCTTCTTTTGAGGTTATTCCTGATGAATCAATATTTTCTCCTCCTTCTCCGGAACATCTTCCTTCTGCTATTCCTTCACATATATCTCCACCTATTACTTCTTCATCTTTGCCTATATCTCATGATTCCTCCATCTCTTCTTCTTGTCCTGCATCTTCTTCCTCTCTCCTTGAGCCTCTTTTACATCCTAGATCAAAACGACAGACTAAGGCTCCTGCTTATCTTGATGAATATCATTGTTACTTACTTGACAAGACTCCCACCTTTACATCCATTTCACACCATACAACCTCTTATCCTCTCTCTGCTTTCTTAACATATGATAACCTTGCCCCATCCTATAAACGTTTTGTCCTTTCTATATCCACTTCTTCTTTACCAAAGACCTATAACGAAGCTGTCAAATCTGTTGAGTTCAAGCAGTCTATGAAGGTTGAAATGGGTTCTCTAGAAGAGAGTGGAACTTGGTCTGTATGTGAACTTCCCGAAGGTAAGCATCCTGTTGGATGTAAATGGGTTAATACTATCAAGTATAATCCGGATGGTACTATTGAAAGACATAAATCTCGTCTTGTTGCTAAGGGATATACACAGCTTGAGGGTCTTGACTATCTTGATACGTTTTCACCTGTGGCGAAGCTTGGCACTTTTCGTATCTTGATGAAGCTTGCTGCTCTGAACAATTGGTCCATTAATCAGCTTGACATCAGCAATGCTTTTTTGAATGGCGATTTAGATGAAGAAATATATATGACGTTACCTCCTGGATATACTGAACTAACAGGCAAAGTGGTTCCGAAGAATTCTGTTTGCAAGTTACATAAGTCTTTATATGGCCTTAAGCAAGCTTCAAGACAATGGAATCACAAGCTTACTTCAGTAATATGTCAGGCTGGTTTTGTTCAAGCTTATGCAGATCATTCTCTGTTCATTCGTCATGATTCGAGTGCCTATATTGCTGTTCTGGTGTATGTAGATGATATCCTCTTGATTGGGAATCATGATGGGGAAATTTTGAAGTTTAAAGAGGTCTTGAAGAATGCATTTAAACTTCGTGATATGGGAGCTGCTAAATATTTTCTTGGTTTTGAGATTGCTAGAACATCTGCTGGCATCTCCATTAACCAACGGAAATATGCTTTGGAGCTCCTTGAAGATGCGGGTCTTCTTGGTTGTAAGCCTGTCAGTGTTCCTATGGATCCAACAATCAAGCTCTCTGAATCTGAGGGAACTCTTCTTGATGATGCCTCTGTTTATCGCAGACTTGTTGGGCGTCTTCTTTATCTTACTCATACGAGACCAGACATTACTTTTGCAGTGCATAAGCTAAGTCAGTACATGGCACATCCTCGTGACACTCATTTACAGGCTGCTACACGGGTTCTTCGTTATTTGAAAAATGCTCCTGCTCAAGGTCTGTTTTATTCTTCAACCTCAGGCAACAATGTGACTGCTTTTTCCGATGCTGATTGGTCTGCTTGTCCCGATACAAGACGTTCTGTTACGGGATATTGCATGTTCATTGGAGATTCTCTCATTTCATGGCGATCCAAGAAACAACCTACAGTGTCTCGTAGTAGTTCCGAGGCTGAGTATCGTTCAATGGCTGATGCCACTTGTGAGCTGGTTTGGATAGACATTTTTCTAAAGGATCTTCACTGCTCTCCATCTGGTCCCGCTGCATTATACTGTGATAATCAGTCCGCTCTGCACATTGCTTCTAATCCCGTATACCATGAACGGACGAAGCATATTGAAAACGATTGTCACATTGTTCGTGAGAAGATACAGAGTGGATTTCTCAAGACCTTACATGTTCAATCATCGAATCAGCTAGCTGATGTGTTTACCAAAGCTGTGCAGCCTGGTTTATTCAAATCCATTGTCGCCAAGATGGGATTACACAATTTGTACTCTCCATCTTGAGGAGGGGGTATTAGACTTTATAAACCGTGTATTAGATTTGATAAACCGGTCCGGTTAACATGTTAGTTAAACCGAGACTATTGCTATAAATAGAGAACAAAGTTGTAACAACCTTTTTCATGAGATTAATAACAAACTTCATCTTCTTCGTTCATCTCTTCTCTCATCAAGCTCATCCTCTGAATCTAATAATCTCCATGAAATCGCCATAGCCGCCAAACCCTATTCTCGGTCGTCAAATGAGATTTTATGCCGTAAGTGTGAGAGAAATAGAAGATAATTGTGGAAACTTCACTATATATAGTAAATGTATTGCAGAATTCAGAAATTTCAGTATAATCGCTAAAAATATAACCGCCCCATGTTACATAAGTTGGCCACTTATCCATCTTTTGAACATTTGGAAGCTCTCTATTGGTTTAAAATCTAGAGTGTGTCCACCTCCCTGTAAATGAAATTAATCCATTAAACAGTAGCGTAGTTGTTAATTAAATAAGTAACTAAAACCCATTTCAATTTTAAATAGAAAATGTTAATAGGAACACACAAAAAGACTTGCTTTAATAGTGGCAAATGTCATCTTATTAGCATAAGTTCTAGTATCCTGCAACCTCATTGTTTATCATCCATGGTCTCCAATCATCAATAATAGAATAATTGAGAGATCGTATCCATGCTTGAGTTTCAGCATATGGTACTCCCATATCGTGATCTCCGCTGCTTTTCCAACAAAAGTCAAATCTTATGAAGGTTACACAAAAGGCAAAAATAATACGACTGTTAATTCTTACCTGAAGATTAAAGAGGAGTAACCATTGATACTGTTATTCTTGTGGTATGGTACACTGCTTATAATATCCCAATCACAACGTACCCATTTTCTCTTACTCTTCTGCAATCATTTGAACAACGTTACCTTAATATTTTCATTCCTTGCCGACATTCTAATCTTTACTTGTATATATATATATACCTTCTCCACTTGTAGCGCGTTGCGCACGCTGTTGTCATTGGCCCAGTACGAACTTAGCAAATATCCATAGTTCTGCAAAAACTAAATTCCTTTTAATGTCGTATTCTTGTTCTACTGTTTAATATTTTATAGTGGCCTAATGATAAACATAACAAGATGAGTTCAGTTACATAGCGATCAGGAGACGTTTCCTCGCAGCTTGGTGTTAGTATAGACTCCAAATTTATCCCAGAAACAAGCTGTACATAACAATAGGTTTTGAATTTTTAGAATATACAGTAAAATCTCTATAAATTGAAACTTGGAAAATGAGTAAACATGATAAATTAGTCTTTTTCGTTCATGGATTTAATCAGTTAAAAATGTACCAAAGGTTGATACGATAAGAGTTTCTATTTTAAAAAGAAAAGTAAATTACTCTATATATACATATATATATGGTTTTATTAATTCATAAATTAATAACTAGGCAGATATAATCATAAATCAACTATATATTACACCATCGTACATGTGTCCATGTTCTATACCTTCTCGAAGTCTTCAATGAGTTTCAAGCATTCTGCCTTTCGAGAATCAACGTTTATGTAGTTTCCTCCGCATCTTCTCTTTACTGACTGCACGAAACTCGTAGTTTTTGTTAAACTATATAATCTAATCTCTCCTTAATACATTTACATAAGTTAGTTATTACACAAAGAGTTGTAACTCTTCATGTTGTGTCTTTTAGTATGAAGAGTTGTGTCTCTTATACTTGCAATGATTCGATCTCTATATAAAGGTCAATCATAAGTTGTAAACAATATCACAGAATCTCAATAATATAAAAGTAT
>MU107259.1:44310-59111 GCA_012274485.2 Sinapis alba | reverse complement strand
TAAAAGTTGTTGCAAGGACTAATATTATAACCAGAGGATTCATTCACTACCTTGCAGATGTAGACTGGCTCTTAACTTTAGCTTTAGAATTTCATTGTGAAGACTAATGGAGAAGCTACTGCTAAAGGAACGTGCAATATTGTAGTTGTTGGCGCCAATTTAAGATTACATTATAAACAAGATAACTTTTGACCATGCAACTTAATCAATTTCAATAATATGAATGAATTTAATGTTCTAAGAGAGATGAAGATCAAACACAACGGTTAAAGAGAGAAACAGATGAAATCTCAAGAAACAGAACAAGAAAGACATTTTCTAGAAGATTATGGGTTATACATAAGACGTAAGAGCTAATGCAAAGATTCGGAGAAAATATTGGTTTCTATATGATTCTTGTACTACGACTTTATAGCAGATTGAACTTTACTAGTAAGCAGGATGCTTAATGAATTAACAAACTCTTAGACTAAAAGTTAACAACCTAAAGGAAGACTGCCATAAAAAGAAGGGGCAAAATATTCATGCCATAAGTTTAATTTGCACTGCTCAGTCTTTGTTAGATAAAAGACTTCGATGGATGATAGTCTGATTAACTTGAGTCACGGAATCATAAGATAAAGTCTCTCATTTGGTTGAATTTAACAACAACTAGAGTATAATTTTTTTTAAGGAACTGTTAGTTGGTGTTGTCATAATTTTCAGTGATCGATCCAAAACGTATAAAGTGAAATTAATCATGATTTTGTCTATAACAGAATAATGATATTTACTTTCAAAACTTTACAACAACTCTTTCAAAAAGGAAGAGAGAAAAAATCTTCTCTATTTACAAGGAACACGTCTATGTCTAACTTGAAGAAAATATAATGGATAATCATCACTGGAGCCGAGATGTCACATCGATGAAGGTATCTTCAGGACAAGGGATCGTTAAGCCACCCATTGGATGATCAAACCCAAACTCTTCTTCGGATTTGCTGAGAAGATCTTGAAATGAAGGCTGGCTTAAGTAAGAAATTGGCACCACATATCTCTTCTTTTGACTCTCTCCTACGTACACCGCAAGAAACCCTTTAGGTGGTGCCGCCGAGGTTGCTCTTTTGCTTGTTGCAGCTCCGAGAATCTTCTTTGCACCCAATAGATTTCTCACGAAAGCCATTTGCTAGTTTCTTTGTCTGAAAGTTTGAATCCTTTTGAAGCTTCTGAAGATGTTATGAAAATTTCAAGTTATTGAAATATTGCTTGTTGTTTACTTGATGATAGAAATAATGGGTAATGTGATGTGTATATATAGAAAGATGAACGAATGAATTGAAACCTCTCTGAAAAATCCTTGAAGCTTGTGGTCTTGAAGCTTGTGGTCTTGAAGCGTGGGACATACTAGAGCAGGGTTTCACATGGTTCTGTCTTTACCAACTGGAAAAGTTATCGTTTAATACAATTTGTCTTGATGAGACTATAAATTGAGTGTAGGACAATACATTTGATACAAAATGCAATTCACAAGGGCTTGTTTTCTAAATGTTTGTTTTAGATAAGACATATGGTATTGTCAATAATAAAGACCAGCAAGTTTCTGTTCTTCATGTTCTGTGGTGATCATATTCCCTCATCTATGTGGTCTAAACGGATTTAATTAATAAGAACTCAATGTGGGGACTTGGAGTTTCTCAACAACACAGCAACAAGTCTCTGTCACACGTTAAGTTGTTCTTTGATTATAGCCACAAATAGGATCACAGAGGAGTACAGGACAGTTATACGTAAAAAATGAACATCTCGTTAGGTTTCGTTTCTTGTCATCTATCATGTCTAGAAGACAAAACCATGTGAAACTCTTTTTGTGTGTGTCCCATAATTTTAATGGTTACAGAGTGATTTTTAAGTCCTTCATCAATGTATTTATACATCCAGGAACCAAGTCTTCAAATCACTAAGTAGTAAAGAAAGCCATCCAAACCTTGAATCTGAGCATCTAACATCTTTTCAGAAGCTTCAAATTTTAAATTTCCAGACACAAGAAATGGCTTTGTTCAGAGGTCTCTTGGGTGTAAAGAGGATCATTGGGCTTTCTGTAGCAGCTACAAGCAAAAAGACAGTTTCAGCGCCAAAGGGGTTTCTTGCAGTGTACGTTGGTGAAAACCAGCTCCAGCAGAAGAGATTTTTGGTGCCAATCTCATATCTAAACCAGCCTTCTTTTCAAGCTCTTCTCAGTAGGTCCGAGGAAGAGTTTGGATTTGATCATCCAATGGGTGGCTTAACGATCCCTTGCCCTGAAGACACCTTCATTAGTGTGACGTCTCTGTTGCAATGATGATGCTCCAAAACAAGAAAACTAACATTAGTTAGAGATATAATTATTCAATGTAATTTTTTTTTTTTTAACACAATTATTCAATGTAAATATGTTAACGTTTTTACAGTGTGAAAGAGAGTTATTCAATGTGAATAGTTTCACAATGTTTTGTCTCCCAAGTTAAATGAATGTGCAACCAAACAAAACACAAACAATGAAAAGCTAACGAGCCTTCAATTTTTTTTTTATTATCTCTTTGGATGCGTTAAAGGTGGTTTAAATTGCTTAAGTTCTCTGCCAAAATTGTTACTTCCTTCTCATATCGATTTCCCGAACAGGATAATATGAACAGATGCTAGAAACAGAGTTCTCTGTTTTTACAGGTTTCTTTCTCTTACGTACAGTACAATCCACCATTATTATGCTTTCTTCAACCCCTAATCGTTTTCTTGATTCCTTTTTCTTTCTTCTAAATCATTATAGTACCACGCAGACCAATGTTTTCGCTCTTCTTGTGTCGTGTTAGTGTTTGGCGGGAAGACCGGAACCAATATTTTTGGTTATAATAATAAAATTGAGTTCAAAACAGATTATACTCCTAGTGGAACCGGTTGAAAGGTAGCAAAACCGGAGGACAAATCTTGAGACGGAAGTTAAAAAGTTAACCGGATGAAATGTTCGGGAGGTTTGAACCCGACGTGAATCGAACACGCAACCTTCTGATCTGGAGTCAGACGCGCTACCATTGCGCCACGGATCCGGATGTTCAACAGTAGGGGTTAGCTTAATTGACCTATGAAGCAATTTTAGTTTCAGGTTATTTAAGTGTTGTGTATTTCATTTTCAAAGATCGATCCAAAACGTATTACATGAGCTCGTGTAGATTGATTGCATGAAAACGGAATTCAATTTATAACCTTTTCAGAAAACTCATTCGAGAAGAAAAGAGTAAAGTACTAAAGATTCATCTATATACAATGAATAAATGTAACTCTAATTCTAAGAACAAAAATGGTGAATAATCATCATCGAAGCCGAGATGTAACATTGATGAAAGCATCTTCAGGACAAGGGATGGTTAAGCCACCCATTGGATGATCAAACCCAAACTCTTCCTCGGATTTGCTGAGGAGAGCTTGAAAAGAAGGCTGACTCAAGTATGAGATTGGCACCACATATCTTTTCTTCTGGCTCTCTCCTACGTACACCGCAAGAAACCCTTTTGGCGGTGACGCCAAAGCTTCTTTTTTGCTTGTAGAAGCTGTTGCTGTTAAGGATCGGCCAAGAATCTTCTTTGCACCCAATAGACTTCTCACTAAAGCCATTTCTGTTGTTTTCTGTCTGAAAGTTTGAACTCCTTTGAAGCTTTAGAAATTAGAACAGATGTATGAGAAGATTCAAGTTATTGGATTACTGCTTGTTGGTTGATGGTTGAAAAGAGTGGGATATGTATTATATATAGATCAGTGAATGAGTTGAATAGTCTGAAAAATCTTTGAAACTTGTGGTCTTGAAGCGTTGGACAAACGTGAACAGAGTTGCACATGGTTCTGTCTTTTGCATTTGGAGACTTTTAGTTTAATGCAATTTGTCTTGATTGATAAGTAGGGTAATAGATTAAAGTCATACTCCATATGCAATACACAAGGACTTGTTTTCTCAGTGTTTGTTTTAGATAAGACATATGGTATTGTCAATAATAAAGACCAGCAAGTTTCTATTCTTCATGTTCTATGGTGATCATAATCTCTCATCTCTGTGGTCTAAATGGATTTATCTAATAATAACTCAAAATGGGACCTGAAGCTTCTCAATAACAGAACAGCAAGTCTCTGTCACAGGTTAAGTTTTTCTTTGGTTATATCCACAACTAGGATCATGTCCTCTTAAAATGACTATGTCATTCTTGTTCTCTTGGTAGGCAACTTAAGGTCCACCCCCTCATTAAAAAATAAACATATTAATGTTTTGTTTTAGACAAGAGAAGGTTGTAGTATCTCATTTTTCTCTTTATTAATTATCACCGCAGAAACAAACCCTTGTGAAGTGCATAAAATGTTGATTATTTTTCATTGCTTGTCTTTACGTGAAAACAAAACCATGTGAAACTCTGTTCTTGCATGTCCCACCCGTGCAGTTGTAGACCACAGTTCATTGGCTCCAGGGTGGTTTTAACTCCTTCATTGATCTATTTATACATCCAGACATAGAACCAATTCTTCACATCACCAAGTAGTAAAGCAATCCAAAGCTTGACTCTCAGAATTTAACTTGTTATCCTCAACCCATCTTCAATATAGTTTTTTAAAACCATAAATGGCTTTTGTGAGAAGTTTCTTGGGTGCTAAGAAGATTCTGAGCCGTTCTGTAACGGCTACTACACCAAAAGGGTTTCTTGCGGTATATGTTGGTGAGGATCAGGTCCAAAAGAAGAGATACATAGTCCCTGTCTCATATTTGAATCAGCCTTCGTTTCAAGCTCTACTCAGTAAATCAGAGGAAGAGTTTGGGTTTGATCATCCAATGGGTGGCTTAACGATCCCTTGTCATGAAGATGCCTTCATCACTGTAACTTCTCGGCTAAAGAGAAAGTGATCCGCAGAGAAGAGGCATCTCACGTTATGTAGTCCCAGTTAGAGATAAGATTTATTCAATGTAAATAGGTCAACCTTTTTCATTGGTTCTTTGTGAGAAAAGAGTTGTTCAAGACATTACAAAGCTCATTGTGAATTGTCAATTTTGTTGTCTAAGCATTAAAGCTGTCTATGTGAATTGTAGAAAGCTTTCTAAGAAATACAAACTCATCTTGAAAGTTTAGGGTTCTGAAAAATAACTATAGTTTTTGGATTACTCGAGTCTTAATGACAACAAGAGTGTTGTTGGAACAAAGCTAATATTACATGATGTGGTTTCGGGTTGGGAAGTACGCTCTTCAGCCCGAACCTCGTATTAAAAAAAAAAGAAGAGAAAATGACATGAAGAGTTTGTTCTGTTTCAGATGAAACAATGAAATGAGTTGAGACTTGTTGTCTACGCTAACAGCGTTTCACAACTCTCTCAAACACTTAAGAAATGGATGTTTGATTGATTGACTATGAGCAGATGCAGAGCTTCACTGCTTAAGTCACTTATAACTTAAGTAAAGAATATATGTGTCTCTCACCTCACTATTTTAGGATAACAAGAAATATTCCAGTCGTTGAGCTTTAGATATAAGAAACAGAGTAAAGATACATTGGACAAAATCATTGTTGTTTTCTCTCACTGTTACGTGAACTGCAAGACGATATCTACAGTACATTTTTAAGCCCTAATTATTATTTTCTGGTATACATAGATGTATCTATCATATATCTAGTGTACTAAATTTCACTCACTCAAAGAATATGATAAATTTTTAATTTGCTTTTGTTTTTATGTTTTATATTTTGTATGAAAAAATATATTTGTAAATTTCAAAATTTGTGATATTACTCAATAGTATTATTTTGGTTTAGATTAAAGTATCTAACTTACATGTATCTGAAAATAATTTGTTATAACATAAAGTTCTTCAAATGTTATTCTTTCTTTTCCAATGATCGATCCAAAGTGTACTGAATACTGATAATGCTCGTGAATATTATGTAAAAATAACATTCATTCTCTAAAATTTTAGAACAACTCCTCCGAGAAGAAAGAGAGAAAAGGTCGTATATATATTTACAATGAATATTATCTATTTCTAACTCCAACAATAATGTGGATAAACATCAATACATCACTGAAGCCGAGAAGTCACATTGATGAAAGCATCTTCAGGACAAGGGATTGTTAAGCCACCCATTGGATGATCAAACCCAAACTCTTCTTCAGATTTACTGAGAAGAGCTTGAAACGAAGGCTGACTCAAGTATGAGATCGGCACCACATATCTCGTCTTCTGATTCTCTCCTACGTACACCGCAAGAAAACCTTTTTGCACCACCGAGGCTGCCCTCTTGCTCGTAGAAGATGCTGCGGTATAGATGCCAATAATCTTCTTTGCACCAAGTAGACTTCTCATCAACGACATCTCTTTTAGTAAAGTTTGAAACTCTTTTGTTGCTCCCGAACCTGAATATGTATCAAAAGATTCAAGTTGTTGGATAACTTGCTTGTTGTTTGTTTATGATATAAAGAACGAGTTATGTGTATATATAGAAAGATCAGTGAATAAGTTTTGAACCTTCTTTGAAAATTCCTTGAAACTTGTGGGACAGGCTAGAACATGGTTCTGTCTTAACCATCTCCAAAATATACATTAATGCAATTTGTCAACACAAGGGCTTGTTCTCTCAATGTTTCTGAGATTTTCTCCAAGATAATCTTTTTTTTTTACTTATAATTTTCATTTATGATCCTATTTGTCAAGATCAACTTAAACGGTGACATAGACTTCTTGTTCTGTTGTTGAGAAACTTCAGGTCCCCACTTAAGTCATAGTTCTTATTAAATCCACTTAGGCAATAGAAATTAGATAGTAGGACAAATAACAAACTATAGAACGTGAAAGAGAGAAACTTGCTGGTCTTTGTCATTAACAATGGCATATGTATCATCTAAACTTTTTGAGAAAACAAGCCCTTGTGACTCATTTATCATCAAGACAAATTGCATTAATACATCTTTTCCATAGTTCTTAAGACAGAACCATGTGCTCTGTTCTAGTCTGTCCCAAGATTCAAGACCACAAGTTTCAAAGTTTTTTTCTGAGAGATTTCAACTCATTCATTGATCTATATATCTATATATATACACATGATCCCTTCTTTCTATCATCAACCAACAACAAGCAATTCAATAACTTTATCTTTTCATACATCTCTTCAAAAGAATTCAAACTTTCAGAAAAAAAAAATAGCAATGGCATTGGTGAGAAGTTTATTGGGTGCAAAGAAGATTCTTGGCCGCTCGGTAACAGCAACAGCTTCTACAAGCAAACGAGCAACCATGGCGGCACCACCAAAAGGGTTTCTTGCGGTGTACGTAGGAGAGAGCCAGAAGAAGAGATATGTGGTGCCAATCTCATACTTAAGCCAGCCTTCATTTCAAGCTCTTCTCAGCAAATCCGAAGAAGAGTTTGGGTTTGATCATCCAATGGGTGGCTTAACGATCCCTTGTCCTGAAGATACCTTCATTACTGTGACTTCTCGGCTTCAGTGATGATTATCCAACATATTGTTCGTCTAGTTAGAGTTAGACTTCATCCTTGTAAATAGAGGAGTTTTTTTTCTCTTTTTCTTGAAAGAGTTGTTTGATAAATTTTCTTACGAGATTCCCAATACGAAGATCTATGTGAATGCCATATAATTTTTTGAAAGTAAATACGTACCATATAACTTTTTAAAAAGTCACCAGAGAATCTTTACAAAGCATGAAAAAAACAAACATGTTGCTTGTCTTCCACTCAACCATATTAACACATCAGACACATAACTATGTGAAACTCTGTTCTTTGCACATCACAAGTTTCAACTCAGTAATGTCTTTCGGCTACAAACTAATGATCTTGCCATAAAACAGAGTTAACTTTTGTAAATAGGTAGACACCTTTTCCATTTACTTCTAAAGAGAGTTTGTTGCAAAGTATACTAAATCAGTATTTGATCATACAAAACATTACGAAAAAAGTTTCCATATAATCAGCAGATTTCGTTTGTCAATCGGGAAAAATGTGTAATGTGTTACTGAATGATTCCTCTGTCTTACTGAAGCTGTAAACACCTGTCTTAAACTAGATATCCTCTGCAAATAAGTGGTCTTTGGGGTCATTTGATTGTGCAGTGAGATCACTGAGATGATAATCTTCAGATTAAAAGCTAATTTGTCATAAGACAAGAATCTTAATATATTGGTTTGTGTTCTTACACAGAAATATGGCATACACATTTGAGCAAAAGGGCAGCACCGGCGGTACCTAAAGGGTTTCTTGCAGTGTACGTAGGAGAGAGCCAGAAGAAGAGATATGTGGTGCCAATCTCATACTTGAGCCAGCCTTCTTTTCAAGCTCTCCTCAGTACATCTGAAGAAGAGTTCGGGTTTGATCATCCAATGGGTGGCTTAACAATCCCTTGTCCTGAAGATGCTTTCATCAATGTTACTTCTCGGCTTCAATGATGTTTATCTACCATTTTTGTTCTTAAAATTAGAATTAGACTCACTTTATTCATTGTATATAGATGAATTTTTCGAAAAGGTTATAAATTGAATTCCGTTTTCATGCAATTGACATGATCTTGTCAATACAATTTGCTCAATTTTGTGCAGAAATACATTAAAATTTTGGATTTTATCCAATCAACCTTTAACAAATTATATGATACTATCATCTAAACCAAAATAAAACTATTAATATAACAAAATTTTGACATTTACAAATATTTTTTTGATACAAAATATAAAACAGAAAAACAAAAGCAGATTAAAACATATCATATTTTTAGAGTTAGTGAAATTGAGATACTAGATAATACATTCTTTCACTAGATAATACATTTATGTATAGTTGTATACCATAGAATAATTAGGGCTTAAAACATGTACTGTACAATCGTCTTCCAACTCACGTAACAGTGAGAGAAATAACAATGATTTAATCCAATGTATCTTCACTCTGTTTTTTTTTATATCTAACAAAGCTCAAAGACTCCAATATTTCGTGTTCTCCTAAAATAGTGAGATGAGAGACACTTGTATATTCTTTACTTAGAACTGACTTAAGCAGTGAAGCTCTGTTCACAGTCAATCAATCAAACATCCATTTCTTGATTTATATTCGAAAGAGAGAATCATGTGAAACTCTGTTAGCGTAGACAACAAGTTTCAACGCATTAAATTGATTCCTCTATATATCCTGAAACAGAAAAAACTCTTAATACCATTAACAAACCAAGCAATCCAACAACTTGAATAGTTATCCTTCAGAAAGCTTTCTGCAATTCGCATAAACAGCTTTAATGCGTAGACAACAAAAATTGACATTCACATTGACCTTTGTAATCTCTTAAACAACTCTTTTCTCTCAAGGAACCGAGGAAAAAGGTTCACCTATTTACACATGACGTTAGATCTATCTTCTCTTCAGATCACTTTGCCTTTAGCCGAGAAGTTAAATTTGATGAAGGCATCTTCAGGACAAGGGATGGTTAAGACACCCATCGGATGATGAAAACCAAACTCTTCTTCAGATTTAGTGAGCAGAGCTTGAAACGAAGGTTGGTTCAGATATGAAACAAGGACTATGTATCTCTTCTTCTGGACATGATCCTCACCAACGTACACCGCATGAAACCCTTTTGGTGTAGTAGCCGTTACAGGGCGGCTCAGGATCTTCTTTGCACCCAAGAGACTTCTCACAAAAGCCATTTATGGTCTTTTAAAAAATCTAAACTGAAGATGGGATGAGGATAACAAGTTAAATGCTGAGAGTCAAGGTTTGGATTGCTTTAGTTACAACTTGGTGATGTGAAGAATCTGTCTCTGGATATATAAATAGATTAATGAAGGAGTTAAAACCACCCTGGAGCCAATGAAACTGTGGTCTACAACTACAAGCGTGGGACATGCAAGAAGACAGTTTCACATGGTTTTATTTTCATGTAAAGACAAGCAATGGAAGTGTATCAACATTAGGTACTTCACAAGGGTTTGTTTCCCCGGTGACTTTATAATTATTAATGATAAAAATGAGATACTGCAACTTTCTCTTGTCTATAACAAAACATTAGTAGGTTTAGTTTCTTCATGATGTGGTGGGAGCTTAAGTTGTCTAACACGATAACAAGAATGACACATTTCATTTTCAGAAGACATGATCCTATTTGTGGATATCATCGAAGAACAAGTTAAGCTGTGACAGAGACTTGTTGTTCTGTTGTTAAGAAACTACAAGTCCCCACTTTGAGTTTTAATTAATTGAATCTATTAGACCACAGAGATTGAGGAATATGATCACCACAGAACATGAAGAACAAACACTTGCTGGTCTTTATTATTGACAATAGCATATGTCTTATCTAAACAAAACATTGAGAAAACAATCCCTTGTGTATTGCATATGTAGTATGTTTTAAATTCATTGTCCTACACTCAATTAATTATCTCATCAATCAAGACAAATTGCATTAAACTAAAGGTTTCGAAATGCTAAAGACAGAACCATGTGCAACTCTGTTATCATCTGTCCAACGCTTCAAGGCCACAAGATTCAAAGATTTTTGAGAGGCTCCTCAACTCTTTCACTACTCTATATATAATACACATATCCCACTCATTCAGTCATCAAACAACAAGCAGCAATTCAATAACTTGAATCTTTTCATACATCTGTTCAAAAAAGTGTAAACTTTCAGACAAAAAAAAATAGAAATGGCTTTGGTTAGAAGTCTATTGGGTGCAAAGAAGATTCTTGGTCGTTCCTTAACAGCAGCAGCTACCACAGGCAAAAGAGCAGCTTTGGCGGCACCACCAAAAGGGTTTCTTGCGGTGTACGTAGGAGAGACTCAGAAGAAGAGATATGTGGTGCCGATCTCATACTTAAGTCAGCCTTCTTTTCAAGCTCTCCTCAGTAAATCTGAAGAAGAATTCGGGTTTGATCATCCAATGGGTGGCTTAACAATCCCTTGTCCTGAAGATACTTTCATCAATGTTACTTCTCGGCTTCAGTGATGATTATCCAACATATTGTTCGTCTAGTTAGAGATAGACTTGTTCCTTGTAAATACAGGATTTTTTTCCTCTCCTTCTTGAAAGAGTTGTTCAGTATTTTTTTGAAAGTGAATGACATGGACACATTTCGCACAATAATCTTTAATTTCTTGTGATCTTATTTGATCATTACTTCATTTGGTGTGTCTCTGCATTCAACACAAATCATTTTTTCCCCTTTCCAGTGAAAAAAAAACTCACCAGATAATCATGACAAAGCATGAAGAACAAAACCATGTTGCTTGTACTGCAGTTAATCCAAATTAGCACATCTGAAACACAAAACTGAGTGAAACTCTTTGTTGAGAAAAAAAACTACGTGAAACTCTCTTTTTTGAACATCACAAGTTTCAACTCAGTGATAACTTCTCCAGACTCCAAAATAATGATTTTGACATAAAACAGAGGTTATCTTTGTAAATAGATAGACACCTTTCCCTTTTACTTCCACAGATAATTTGTTGCATAGGATATGAAATTCAGTGTTAAATTTGGTATTTGGCCATACAAAACATTAAGACAATTTCCCACATAATCAGCAGATTTCGCTTGTCAGTCAGGTCAAACGTGTAATGTGTTAACTGAATGATTATTCTGTCTTTGTTCTAGATTTTGTAATGTGATCTAATGAATCAAAACACTGAGCTGATAGAGCCATACAGAAGCTGTTAACATCTGTCCTAGTTCCTAAAGGAGGTATCCCCTGCAAATAAGTGATATGTGGGGGTAATTTGATTATGCAGTGATATCATTGAGATGATAATCTTCAGATTTAAAGTTAGTTTGTCATAAGACAAGAATCTTAATGAAGATAAAACATCCTCTTCATGTATTGGTTTGTATACTTACATAGAAATACGGCATAAACATTGGAGCTTTGTAACCTCTTTAATATTTCTCTTTCACAAAGAAAGAGGGAAAAGTTTAACGCATTTACATTTTATTAAGTCTATCTCTAACTCGATCTAACTAATGTCAGTTTTTTCTTCTTCTAGAACATCATCATTGAAGCTGAGACGTCACAGTAATGAAGGTATCTTCAGGACAAGGGATTGTCAAGCCGCCCATTGGGTGATCAAATCCAAATACTTCCTCGGATTTATTGAGAAGAGCTTGAAAAGAAGGCTGGTTTAGATATGACACTGGCACCAAAAATCTCTTCTTCTGGACCTGGTCCTCACCAACGTACACTGCAAGAAACCCCTTTGGCGCTGAAACTGTCTTCTTGCTTGTAGCCGCAACAGATACGCCAATAATCCTTTTTGCACCTAAGAGACCTCTGAACAAAGCCATTTCTTGTCTTGAAAATTGAAACTTCTGAAAGATGCTCAGATTCAAGGTTTGGATTGCTTTCTTTACTACTTGGTGATTTGAGGACTTGGTTCTGTCTCTGGATGTATAAATAGATTAATGAAGGACTGACAACCACCCTGGAATCTTTGGAAGTATGGGACATACACAAATGGAGTTTCACATGGTTCTGTCTTCTAGAAATGATAGATGACAAGAAACGAAACCTAACAAGCATCATCTGTTCATAAAAAATGAAGAATATATATGAAGGTACTCAGTTTTTAATGTATAAGTTTCCTGTGTGATCCTAGTTGTGGATGTAATCAAAGAACAACTTGACCTGTGACAGAGACTTATTTTGTTCTGTTGTTGGGAAACTTCAGGTCCCTACTTTGAGCCCTTACTAATTAAAATTATGTAGACCACAGAGAGATGAGGGAATATGATCACCACAGAACATGAAGAACAGAAACTTGCTGGTCTTTATTATTGACACTATCATAAGTCTTATCTAAACAAACATTGAGAAAACATCCCTTGTGAATTTCATATGGAGTATGTTTTTAGTTTATTGTCCCACACGCAATCAATCCAAATCACATTAAACTAAAACAGAGCCATGTGAAACTTTGCTCTAGTCTGTCCTACACTTTAAGACCACAAGTTTCAAGGGCTTTTCAGATCCTTCATTCATCTTTCTATATATACACATGACATTACCCATTATTTCTATCATCAACCAACAAATTACAAGCAAAATTACTTTAAATCTTTTCACTACACTTTCAGAAGCTTCAAAAGTATTCGATCTTTCACACAAAAGAACTAGAAATGGCTTTGGTGAGAAGTTTATTGGTTGCAAAGAAGATTCTTGGCCGATCCGTAACAGCAACAGCTTCTACAAGCAAAAGGGAAGCACCGGCGGCACCAAAAGGGTTTCTTGCGGTGTACGTAGGAGAGAGCCAGAAGAAGAGATACATAGTCCCTGTCTCATACTTGAGCCAGCCTTCGTTTCAAGCTCTACTCAGTAAATCAGAGGAAGAGTTTGGGTTTGATCATCCAATGGGTGGCTTAACAATCCCTTGTCCTGAAGATACTTTCATCAATGTTACTTCTCGGCTTCAATGATTGATTATTCACCATTATGTTCTTAGAATTAGATTTAGACTTATTCATTGTATATAGATGAATCTTTTGAGAAGGTTATAAAGTAAATTCCATTTTCATGCAATACAAATTTCGGATATGAAAGTATATAGATGAAATTTCGGATATATATTAAAAGTCAAGCCTTCACTGACAAAACCAATTCTAACATTTACACCAAAAACGAAAAAAGGATATTAAAATTAAATAATATCTTACAAAAATTATATGATACTATCATCTAAACCAAAAAAAAAACTTGTAACATACACAAAGTTTGACTTTTACAGATATGTTTTTTTTCATACAAAATATAAAACAGAAAAACAAAAGCAAATTAAAATTTATCATATTCTTAGAGTGAGTGAAATTTAGTACACTAGATAATACATCTATGTAGGGCATAAAACATGTACTGTACAATCGTCTTGCAACTCAAGTAATAGTGAGAGAAAGAACCAATGACAAAGCTCAAAGACCGGAATATTTCTTTTTCTCCTTAAATAGTGAGATACACTTTATATATCCTCTACTTAGAACTCAATTAAGCATAAAGAAGTGAAGCTCTGTTCAGAGTCAATTAATCAAACATCCATTTCTTAAAATATTTGAAAGAGAGAGTCATGTGAAACGCTGTTCGTGTAGACAACAAGTTTCAACTCATTTCATTGATTCCTCTATGTATCCTTAAACAGAACAAACTCTTCATGACATTAACACTCGAGCAAATCCAAAAACTTTAATAGTTATATTTAAGAACTCCAATTCGCATAGATAGGTTTAATGCTTATACAACAAAATTGACATTCACATTGAGCTTTATAATCTCTTGAACAACTCTTTTCTCACAAAGAACCGAGGAAAAAAGGTTGACCTATTTACATTGAATATTTCTATCTCTAACTCAAACTACATAAGGTTAGATCTCTCTTCCCTTCCAATCACTTTCTCTTTAGCCGAGAAGTAACATTGATGAAAGCATCTTCAGGACAAGGGATTGTTAAGCCACCCATTGGATGATCAAACCCAAACTCTGCTTCAGATACTGAGGAGAGCTTGAAACGAAGGCTGGCTCAAGTATGAGACAGGGACTATGTATCTCTTCTTCTGGACCTGATCCTCACCAACGTACACCGCAAGAAACCCTTTTGGTGTAGTAGCCGTTACAGAACGGCTCAGAATCTTCTTAGCACCCAAGAAACTTCTCACAAAAGCCATTTATGGTTTTAAAAAACTATATTGAAGATGGGTTGAGGATAACAAGTTAAATTCTGAGAGTCAAGCTTTGGATTGCTTTACTACTTGGTGATGTGAAGAATTGGTTCTATGTCTGGAT
>MU107259.1:0-42415 GCA_012274485.2 Sinapis alba | reverse complement strand
CTTTTAAGTTAATGTTTTGAAAATATATACCAAAAATCATTAATCTAACTTTAGAAAAACTAAAAATATAAAGAAAATATTAAATTAATAATTTAAAATATATTTAAATAATTCTATACAGTTTTCCACACATACAATTTTCAAACTTATATTATTTAAATTTTATTTATCATATTTATATAATAAATTAATTATCAATTATATACTATTTAATTAGGTTAAGTAAAAATAATTTGTTTAACATCTATAATATGAAAATATTAAATATGAACATTTTCCAAAATTTGTCTCAAATATAATTTATTATTTTATGTAAAGTTTACATATTTTTATGAGATATATTTGGTAGTATTTATTAAAAATAATATTTATTTTCTTAATTTTAAGTTTGTTTAAAAAGAAATTACCTTACAAGTGAAGTTCTTAAAAATAATAAATAATCTTAAAATTAAATAATTTATAAATCAAATTTTAAAAAAACTGAAATATAAAAAAAAAATCAAAATTAAAAAAAGAAAATCTATAAACCAAAAGCTAGAATCTAGAATCACCATTCAAATTTTTTGAAAAACTAAAAGCTACACCAAAATCAAAAACTAAAAATCAAAAACTAAAATCTAAAATCTAAAAACTAAAATCCAAAAACCAAAAACTAAAATCCAAAAACCATCTAAACAATATCACTTAAAGCTTTTCATCTGTAGATTTACATCAGAGACCATAGCAGGAAGTGAAAATGTATATTGAAATCTTGTTCGAGACATGTCATAATAAGGTAAACCAGCAAGTGAGCTCAAGTCTTTTTCCTTTTTTTTTTTTGTCAACAGCGAAGTTTTCTTTTGAGCAAATGAAGGTAACTATATCTAGAAACCAGAAAACGATTGAATAACTACTGCTGCAGAAGTAGCCAGTATTTTCACTGCTGAGAGCTTCCTGAATCTTTCTCCACATCACGTGACACGATTGTCCACGTTGAACCTATCCTCTCAGCCAAGTGTTTCTGTAGGATGAGTTGTCGCGAAGAGAAGCATCGTGAGGCTTGTACTCCATGACATAAGCATGAGGCAGCTTCAAATGCCGCTTGATCGAGTCTCTCAAACCCATCACTGCCTGTTCACAGAAAAACATCGCACTGAATAAGTATACCAAACAAAAGAAGGGAGATCTACTTGTGAACAGTTTCCTCACCTGATGATCAGAAGCATTGCGATTCCATACACTAATGATATCCTCATTGATGCGGACACTCAGCACTGCCCCACAAATGTTTTCAGCATCATCAAGCTGGTCACCTACCAACGCAAGCAGCTGAAGAAAAAAAACAAATAAATGAAAAGGGTCTAACATGATTCCCAGATAAGTATGAAACATGGACAACTTAAAGAACATTTATGTAAATACTCAAATAGAAATGTCCACAAATACGAAAAATGAACTCACCAGATCCTCCCAGAAGCGAGCGGATACAACTTTGGGGAAACGTATGATCCACTTTCCTCCATTGCAGTTGGCACCATCCTGATCAAGATGAATTTAGCTAAAAAAAGATACAACTTTTAATGTATAAGAGTTCTTCTTCCTATAACATATGGGAAACACCTACCTCCCACAAGGGTCGAATCCCATCCTTAAAGAAATGAAGATCTGTTGGATTAGGCAAGAGAGAAGAACGAGCTAGGTGACAGTAACTGGCCCAAAACCCTTCAACCTATGTACCATTACCAAAGCCAGATCTCAAAACCAACAAGATAAGCTCACAAACAGCTTCAAGAATAATATTTGTTGAGCTTACAGTGCTGAACTCAACAATCTTCTTAATGTTATCCTCGTAAGATGTCTGGCTCCTGACCCCTGGTGTTCTACGTGTATACCAAATCGCAAACTTGTACTGCAAAAATTTTCCAAGATACAAAAAAAAAAACGTAAGAGCTACTGAGCTAAGCAGACAAAGAATGCTCAGCAATGGTATAATCTCATGTCCAAAAACCCTAATTTAACAACAAAAACTTCAGAAACATAGATTCAGAATCCGAATCTTTCCACTACCCAATATACCAATCTTGGACGCACGAGGAGCAAAGTTTCAGCTAAGATCAGATTCAAATTGATAATGAGGAGCTAATAATGGTGTAATCTCATGTTCGCAAACCCTAATTTCGCACCAAAGCATCAAGAAATATAGATTTCAAAAATCCGAATCTGTCTACTACACTACATCAATATCTCAATATCGCACGAGGAGCAAAGTTTCAGCTAAGATCGGATTCAAAATTGAGGATTAAATGGATGATAAGGAATAGAGGAGAGACCCGTAGAGGATGAAGACCATCCTTGAGCTCGCGAGAGGAGCGTTCATCGGAAAAGGAGTCGGTAGCATACTGCAACTTGATGATGTTGTCAGTGTTGGCCGATTCTTTTGCTTCTCTGATCTCATCGTCTCTCCGCTCCGTAATCTCCATTTTAGCTTTCAGGCGTTTGGTTTTCAAATCCCTAAATATCTCTAATCTAACCAGGAAGTAGAAACAGCGTGAGAAGAAAACTCTTTTGACTACATAAAAGGTCAACTAATGGGCCCTGTTGGGTGCTTATAATGGGCCTAACAAAACAAAATCATTTGTAATGAATTAATTTAGTCTGTTAATTTGTTTGTTAACTTTTGATTATTATTTTTTCGGCTGTAGTATTAAGGCGGGCTTACATGCATTCTGAAGTAAAAACAAAAATTTGGTAAATGAGTAGCAAATTTAGAGTTGTTGGGTGTATAAACATAAACCAACGGCAAACTAAAAACATAAAAAAAGTTATTAGTCTCTCTATCCACTGTTGTGTCTGGAAAAACAAGTGACAACAGAAACTTTATGACATTCTCACGGATGGAACTTTCGTACATAGATTGCCGAGTATCACGGCCAACATGGATATAGCCAAATGAAACATTAGTTTTGTACTTTCAAAATTTTCAATTTCAATAGAGATATATATAGATTCCTAAAACTGTTAAAACGTTATTTTTAATATAATTATTACTAAATTGTTTAAGGTTCCAAAAATCAGAGCGTCGCCACATGATTGATATTAGAAGGCTATAGATCAAACTGAGACTCATCAAACAAAGAACTTCCAAGAAAGGATGATTCAGAAACATTTCACTATCGATGAGCTTAATTATGTTACTTTACTTTACTTTATGTGGACATGTTTTTCATAGCTTTGAAGTTCCTGTCTCTGTAATCTTGTATGTAAATCATTCATGTTTTTCTTCTTTGTGAATATTTTATTTCTTGAATATTCTTGTCATGTGTCCACTTCATTTTGTCTATATGGACTAAAATCAATGGTTGGTTTAATTGGTGGTAGAGGTGGACACTTGGATCGCATATGTGAAAGAAACTTTCGCGACTTCTGGTTCACATGTTTGAAGTTTCGTTTTACCTGTCGTTTCTCCGTAGCTGTTGAATCTCTATTAAGATATTTTCCACTTAGGAATCATTAGTTGAGAAGCTTATACCAATGTGATTATTTCCTTTTTGGTCAGCAATTTGCAATTGGAATCTATTTTTTGTTACATTATTTTTATGATAGACAAAGATATTTTTTATAAAGATTAAACTTAATTTCATTTTAAAACTAATTTAGTAAAACCTAAAATGAAAGAATAAACGAGAACAAAAAATTAAGGACAATTCTCTCAAATAGTTCATTTGTGATAAAAAGAAAAATTAGAATTAATATAGGGTATTTTTCAAAAATTAAACAAATCAAAAAACAAATCTCTCTATGAGTCCTTGACTATTTTATATCTTTTTTTTCTCCGACGAAATTAAACTAGTGACTTGTATCACACGTAATATCTCCTTCCTTTTTCTTTGGAATTGTTTGTTAACTACAAAGGTAATGTGCTTGAGCATAAGAACCATATTCAAAATATGAAAAATGTTCACGTGGTGGTGGTACCAAGTTTATGGTTGAAGTCTCGTCTTCTAGCCCTCTAGAAAGACATCTTAATCCATTAACAAACAAAAAAAAAACACTCAACCTACAATCAAATTTTTATTAGTAGAAGTTAGTACTAAAGATTATTCATAAGCATCATCTAACTAAAATATGAATTCATCACTATAAATTTGTATAAACCAATGGTTATGAGAAATATAATATCAAAGAGAGAAGTGTTGGAGGATAGTCCTTCGGCCCGTTTGCGAATTAGGTATATTTGGACAAAATCTCAATACATAGACCGACCCGTTTGATTGATAATCCTCGGCGCACACAAGTAAAGATGACGAAGTACAATAGCCTAAACCGTATGTTGCACTTACAGCCGACTGAGCACAATCTACTCAAGCATATGCACGTAATAGTGTAATGTTGATAGTTGAACCGACTCCCTAACACAGTTACTATGAGGCGGAAGGAGAAAAAGAAACGGATCTATATATATAGAAAGAGCATTCAGTGAAGAGAAAACTAAAAGAAGAGGGAATAGAGAAATTGCTATTGATAACAAGTTAGTTAGCAACGATAAGTTTATTTTCTTTTGTATCTTTCTTTTTGGCAAATAACTTAACACTTCAATAAACGAAATTTTTGACCTCAAAATTCTATTTATTATTTGATTAAGAATTAAACTTGGTTACCGGTTTTAGGATTCAACAAGAAGGGGTTATGTCAAAGAAGACAATTGATACTTCTTAATGTGGGTCCGAAAACGTAACATCTTTTTTTGTCACTTCATGTGTAGAAACTTGTATCACTCCAAATTAAATCACCATAATCATTTTGGATTCTGATTTTTTTTTTTTGGTCTCTTCTTCTTCTTTGCTCTATTAAAGGATCTAGAAACCCCTTCACAACAATGAGAGAGAGATAGAGGTCTCTCCACAAAATTTTCAAACCCAAAGATTCTTCAACTTTTCCTTTTTTTGAGAAACTAATCTGAGAGATCTATCAAAAGATAGGAAGAGATGGATCAAGAAGATTGGGTATTACTCCCCAAAAATCCTTACAAGGTTCTCGATCTCGATCACGAAGAGGACCATGAGGCAGCCATGAAGATCATTAGAAACACCCAAAAAAGCTTCGACATGGATTACTTCATCTGCCCAACACAGGATCCTGTCGGAAAAACAGAGTTCCATCGAATGTCAAGCGTGGTCCCCACACAGCTCCTCCAAGTTCCCATAACTTGGGAACCCGTGTACACCGTGGACGACACATATTACAAGAAGAACCTGGAACCGGATCCGGAACTTTTGACGGACTCTGTTCCGTCGCCGAAAATAACCTTCAAAACAGCGAAGGAAAACGAATTTGTCGACATGAAAATAGACTTACCAGTGAGGCTCACAAGTCCCCTTCCTCAGAAAGATGAGAAACACTTCGTCTCAGGAGGAGTTTTAGCAAAAGAGTACTATGATGAGATGGGAACAGAGGTTGAAGAAGGTGGTGACTTGAGGAGCAAGAAAGAGTTTGATTGGGATGAAAAGAAGAACATATGTGGTGAAAAGAAGAATCTATGGAAGATGAGTCTTCATGGAATTGGAGCTATATGTTCATTTGGTGTTGCTGCTGCTGTTACCACCTTCTGTGTCTTCTTCCTTGGACACAACAATAGTATCCGAGGTTGTCGGAACAAGAACAAGATCCTCAGGTTCCGGATTTACACTGATGATAATAAGGTAATTCTTTTAATAATTAATTTTCTGAATCCAAACAAAAACTCTCAAGGAACCAAATGAATCTTAGGTTAGTGTTGCTTGTAGGATCTTGCTACAACTCTTAGTTATATAATGCCGTCTAAGTTTTAATCTTATAAAATTGATTTCGAATTGCAATGGATTTTATCCCATAAATCCAAAAAAAAACATGTTTGGGATTTATATCTATTTGGATAAATCAAGACTATTTACCAATGATTATTAAGTTTGGTATGCTTCTTTTAGTGCCTAATTGTTTTATTTTATATGGTTAGTGGCTAGTTGTTATTAAAGCTAAATCTCGACTTGTAAGATTTACATACGTGTTTGGTTAATTGGAAGCTGTTGATGATTCGACCAAAGTGATAAGGATGTGCGTTGGAGGTGTACTTACGTGTCCAAATGAACAATAATAATCGTACAAAAGTTACTTATTTTGTATTTATACGTTTTTGTGCTTATCTTTTCTTGCGTCAGTGTCACACTTGGAGCAAAATCACACGATTCCATACGTACATTTACTCACAAGTTAACTAGAACCTGGTTAGAGATATTTTATTTAGCCTCGAGCTGGTATTGTTTAATGAGAGATTTAGCATGTAAGATCACTAATCAACACATGTTTCTACCCAACTTATTAGTCATCTAGATTAGTATCATGGGGAAGACTTTTGCTTTTAATTTTCCAAAACTCGTTGTAGTTGCATGATTGTTTTTTAACGTAATATAATATATGTTTAGGCATGTAAGATCACTAATCAACACATGTTTCTACCAAACTTATTAGTCATCTAGATTAGTATCATGGGGCAGGGCAGACTTTTGCTTTTAATTTTCCAAAACTCGTAGTAGTTGCATGATTGTTTTCTAACGTAATATAATTATCCTTTGTTACATTGCAGCGAATAAACGAAATAGTGAAGCATGCAACAAAGATAAATGAAGCAATATCTGTGATGAAAGGTCTTCCGGTGGCAAGAGCTCAAATATCTTTTGGAGGATACTATGATGCAGCTTGAAAATCATATATATAGCCATATCCACTTAGACTAATAGATTGATCAGAGCCAAATGTCTACTGTTTAAGTATTAAACGGGCTCTCTCTATATAACATATTCTCTATATAATATGAATTTGGGATGTTCAGTAAATGATGTTTTATGTAGTCTAAAAATAAAATATATAAAATAAACAAATGATGTTTTATAAATCCTACATAGTTTGTCTGAATGCATCTAGTTTATATGAAGGATGATATGTACTTCTCTCATAAAGTGAGAGTGTGTAAATATAATCTGGTGATTTTTAGTTTTGATTTTTGGATGCCTATAAATTTGGATAATGAAGAGAAGAAATTGGTAAATGTGTTTCAGAAAAAGAAGAAAAAAAAAATAAGAGAAGAAATTGCTTGAAAGTTACAAACTCTTGTTTGATTTTAGATTACAAACAGAAGTATCAATGTATAAAAATTTACAAAACTCAGGGTAAGAGTAACAAACAGAGGGTTATTATCATTGTTCTTTAACTTCCTGCACAAGGAAGAGACGAAACTTTTGACCTAAATCATCTTTCATTGAGTTTTCTCTCTCATCTCCTTGAGATTCCTCCAAAGGTATTTTCCGCTGGCCATGTCGACGAACACCCAAAACCCATTCTCCATCTTCTGTTAGGTGAACAACAAAGATACATTATAAGAATCAAGAAAATGAAATCTAGAATTCAAGAAGAGAGCAAGAAGATATATATGTTTACCTTATTGAAACTGAGTCCTTGTTTATCATTCAGCTCCAGTGGCGGATCTAGAATTTTTTCTGAGTGGAGGCAAATACTATACATATATATATATATTAACTTTTAATTAATTTAATATCAGTATATCATTTTCAAAAACATATAAGACCATAATAATCATAATTAAAGAAATATATTTGAGCAGTAATTTACATTTTAAACAACAGTAACTCAATATAAAGCTAAAACTAGTAAATAAAATATGGTACCAAAATACTACAAATATGCTAAAGCAATTAATCAATGGCAAGTAGATCATGTAATTATTTTTAAAGATAAGAACAAAAATTAGTGTTTCCATACTAAAAAAATAAAATTATGCAACAAAGAAACCAAAAAACTTTGAATAAATGACAATTATTTATCTGTTGGGAATTAAAGGCAATTAAATAGTACAGTTTTTGGATGTATGGAAATAAAAGATATGATTATCCATGTTGATAAGTATTTAATAGACTAAAAATAAAAACAAATATGCATAAAGAGAAACAAAGGCTTCGAACCTGAGACAAGAGGTCCATAAGATTAAATGGAGAGGAGGCAACAATAGATAAGACAAGCGTTCACTATGAAATTTGCTCACACTAAGAACTATTTATTTCAATTTAGTGGGGGCAACTGCCCCCTTCTTGTTCAACGTACGTTCGCCCCTGTTCAGCTCGACCAGTGAGTCATCTGAGATGAGTTCCGGCGAATAACTCACAGTCTTCCATGCAAAATATCCGGCAAGAACCGCAGAGAAGAACACCAATAAGAATCTCAATGGGCACATATTTCGTGATGGAAAGAAGAAGATGAAACTGGATTTGATCTCAATGTGTCAAAGAAGAATGAAAAGTAAAGTCGCAAAGTATAAACGTATAGCTTGTATAAACTGTCCTTCGTTTATTATGTTTAGAAACTTAACTCAAAACTAAACTCAAGCTATTATCTTCTTTATGAAATCATCATACTTGATGATCTCTTTATATATAGGTATTAGATGTCCTTCTCTATTCTATTACATATTGATTTAGGAAATTCTTTTATCCTAATCCTATTAGTATTAGTTATCAAAGTTCCTTTATAAATAACTTGTAAGTGAAGCTTATCCAACAAAAAATAGGGTTGGTGAAATAGTGGGATGATACGAATTCGAAACTTGACATATACGTCAATGACTTATAAACGCATAATATTTCCACAGATTCCAGATAAATTTTTGAAGTAAACTATATGAATACGATGATTACAAAGAGTAAATGTATATGAATAAATAGATAGAAAAAGTGGGGAAAGTCTAGAAGGGGTTGACTTCAACTACCACTTATGTAGTTGTATTATTGTATCATGGTTCAATGTATGATACAAGTTTTGTCAACGCGACGCAATTTACTTTGATACAACGTTGAGGGACAGACTTTATTTTTACCAAACTTATTCATACAGAAAAGAGGTTGATTCAACCTCATTGTGGGATTTTGTCATATGATTACTTTGATAATTCCCTAATCTCAACATGTGTTTAATGCAGATGCTATGGACTGCTGCATTATGCTATAGACTCATAACAATAACTTTGAAGAAGATAATAGAAGAAACCTGTCGAGACAGAGATTATAACATGTGTTTTAAATTGTACCTAAGATTCCTCTGTAATGTTTCTAGCATTGGTTCAGCGTTCATCATTGAAGCTGGCAGCTGCTAATCATTCTCTTTTTATACTTAAAATAAAATTCTCTTTGCAAAACTGTAATGGAGACTCTTGTATTACAGATCTTGAGTAAGAAAGGTGTGGTCATTCTCCCAGACATGTATGCAAACTCTGGAGGAGTCACTGTCAGCTACTTCGAATGGGTTCAGGTATGACCGTATGAGACTCAACACCCGGACCAAACCGGCACTTATCAGATTAGCTGTTTCTGGTAATGTGAAGAACATGCAAGGGTTTATATGGGAAGAAGAGAAGGTGAACGACGAGCTTAAGACTTGCATGACTCTCATGGATTCAAAGACTTGAAAGAGATGTGCAAAACTCAACTCATGCGTTTATAGTATGAGAGCTTTCAAGCTCGGTGCTGTTCTCAGAGACTTAAAACAGATCTGAGTTTATTAAAACCATGGACTCCTATTAACTGATCAACATGTTATACCTACTCACTTGATAAAACCACAGTATCAAAAACTAGAAACTGGAAAACATTTATAATCATAATGGTTCTTAAAAGCATTTTTCAGTATCCAAGATTAAAAAGCGGGTATTACAAGCTAAGGCTACATAAGATTAGTAACCTCTCCCACGGCCTCTGGAGAATCCTCCACGGCCCCTGGGAGCACCTCTGGAGCTGGAAAATCCTCCACGTCCCCTCGGAGCACCTCTAGAGGAAGAGAATCCTCCACGGCCCCTAGGAGCACCTCTGCCTCTCCCACGAACTCCCGTAGATTGTCCCCTGCAAGACAAAAAAACATAACAAGACTCTTGTTAACGACTTGTACTTTACTTACATGTCAACAAGTGGGTTCTACTGCTTAAGAAACCCTCAGAATTGGTGACTCAACAACAGAAAGATGCTTACTTTGGTTGAGGAAGGAATCTTGCTAGGGGTAAAAGCTTAAGTGGATCAATGTAGAACTTATCCCCTTCAGCATATGAGGTAGCTACAATACCTTCCATCATCTTGATAGAAAACAGCTGATAAAGGAATCAAAGCTTTCACTATTAGTATAAGCAGACTAGTTAGAGAATAAGGCTATAGAGAGATGAAACACATACAGATTCATTAATGGGACCAAAGATCTCATCAACTTTGCCAATCTGAGTCTTGTTTTGTAAGTAGATAGGGGCATTAAAGTAAGGGATTTTCTCTTGAGAGAGCTTGGTCACAGCATCACCCTCACAAGCATGGACAAAGGTTGCAACTTCTGTTATAACAAACCCAACGAAAGAATCATAACGGAGAAAACTTCAAAAAGTTTGTACCTTTATCTTAAAATACTATCACATAAAGACACTGATTCGTCAAAGGTGAGAACTTTTGTTAATAAAGTCTTCTGCTTGAGCTGTAAAAGCAAGAGAGAGGAGAGAAAACGAACCAACGACTTGGCTGGGAGGTCCTTCGTCACGCCAGCCACCACCACCACCACCAAAGCGGCCACCTCCACGATTACCGCCACCAAAACGTCCGCCTCCTCCGCGTCCGCCGCTGTCTCTTCCTCCTCTTCCTCTGAAGCTCCCGCCGCCACGTGGTGGTCTCATCTTTTGGTTTTATTTCTTCTTAGTTACTGCGCTCTGCTCAGTAGGGTTCAAGCTTTTTAGTGCAGAGGTGGGTGACTTACTTGTTAACAGAATTAGAAAAGGGTGACCTACTAGGGTTTTTAGCAATCACGGATTGGTTATAACTAAACCGGGAATTTAATATGCACCGAACCAGACAGGTTAAAAGGCTTTTATTATGGTAGGCTGGCTTACCCCTCCGCACATTTACCAGGAACAGAAGAACCAAATAACTGAATCGAGATTTGGTTTGAGTTTGAATTATGTCAAATATACTAGTGGATCTTATATAAATTAAAATCAAACTGAAATCAAACCGAGAACTGAATGAACATTCAAATTTCTATAATATACTTTATATATTTATAAATATTAATTATATTTGATTTTAAAATAATCAAATAATTTTTAAAAATATTATTTAAAAACTAAAATACCAAAAAATCAAATTTTTAGAATGTTTTTATCTAAAATATTTTCAATTTTCTGAATTATTCAAATTTTAATTCGAAAAATTCAAAAAATGATATTTAATTTGAAAAACTATTTTTTTACTTTTTAACTTAAATTAACCAAAAATCAAAATCAAACCGGAATCGAATGGATTCAAAATTATGTTGGAAATATAGTTTTGTTACCCGAACCAAATCAAAAATCGATCTGAACCAAAATCAAACCTTCTAAATACCATAACAAATCCTTAACCTCTAGAATCGAAAAACCGAAAAAATCGAATCATAACCGAATGCCCAGGGCTAGGCTTGCTTGTAAACTTACATTGATTTTTTCTTCTTGTTAAAAACAAACTATTATTACATGTATTGAACAGGTTTAGATTCAATAATTTAAGTAGTCCTAAATCCAAATAAAAACTCCGCATAGCCCATATATATATATATTCATATATGCTTCTCTTATGAAGGTTTAAGTTTGGTTTGGCTTTCTCACCTCCCACTTAAATCAGACGCTAAAGAAAAACAAAATAGGAACAAGTCTAGAGACGCATTGAACAAGGCAAATAATAACCACACTTTTTGAATGCTTAAAAAGCCCTCAAATCTTTCTATTACTAATTCCATTTTCTCGTTTCTTTCTTTTGTAACGTGTACATACAAATACCAAGACACATCCATTTCATCACATCCAGCAAACAGGCTGCTGCGTCTGGTTCTACCATTTTGATTGGTATTATGACTCCTCAAGCAGCTCCAGTTGTCTTTCGCTCGCTAACAGAACATATGATGCTGACTGTGCGTGTATCAGCACACTGTCCTGCCATAGCATATTGATGCAATGTACAGATTTTTCGCCCACTTGTCCTGATAAAAAAAACAACCAACACCAACCCAGGTTCTAATTTAAATATATGGACACAAAACAAAAAGTAAAAAATGATCTAGTCTTTGTTCAAAATTAAAAAGTAAACAAACCTTGACATGAGTGCTTGGAAAGGCAGTAGTGCGAAGAGTCTCTTGAGTTTCGTCATTGAGCTTACGCTTTGGTATGCTTAATATGAAAGCTGCTTGATCTGCAGTTGCTGCCATTGATGTTATTCTATACCCACTCTCCCACCTCCTATGTATTCCATCGCTTGGGTACAAAAAATCAAGCTCCACCACCTTTCAACACAACATATCATATACTAAGATTATTAGGGGGAAATAAAACACCAGACAACAAGGAAATAAATGTCAGGTAAGGAGAAGGATACGTACCTGATCAGAGAAACCAGAGTTCCTCGACATTATCACACCCCAGCGATTACCAGCAGTTGTCATGGATGTTACATGAAAATCTTCTTTCCATTTCTTATTTATCCACTTGTATGGAAATGAGTCACTGACTTTGTATGACTGCTGAGAATAAGGTGTTCCTTTTGACATAACAACTAACGAGCTCCCGTTATCTGAACCAGCTATCGAACTTATATAGTAGTTCTTGTCCCACTGTTCCATAATCCACTCCTGCGAAAAACATATAGGGTGAGTTACTAATTTTACTACAAATCAGATTTATTCCTAATTGCTTCAACTGATCAACAATATTACCTTGTGTAGGAAGACGTTTGACAATTCATACACTTGAGAAGTGAATCCAGTTCCAGCATCCATAATGAGCGCCCAGAGATTAGCTGATGATGCTACACAGCTAATCAAAAGGCCATCTTCATTACCCTTCTGTACATGCTGGTCTAGCCTCGAGTCGCCAACATTGTAGTGATATCTATAAAGGAAAAATTTAAGATTAAAACAGTTAGAGAGGAACTTGACTAATGAAGGTTCGAAACTTTCAGATGTACATGCAAAAGTATTCACCTCTGTTTCATGGGACGACGAGAGTTATAGACTGAGATCCATTGAGTAGCAGGAGTGCCTATTCTGATTTTCTTCTTCGGCTGTTCATCTTCTTCCAAATTAAGAAGCAATCTTCCTCGTTTTTGGCCAACCTATATATATATGCCAAAAGAAGCACTTTCAGATTTTTTTTATTATACAAGTTAAGAAAAAAAGCATATGAACTGAGAAGCAGCTAGCAACCTTAAGAGCCCCATCAATTCTAATAGGTCTAGATAAAGCAGATGGCTCAATTAGGGAATCAAAAATTGAAATAAGCTTGGCGTAGTTGGGTTCCTCGTCAAACTTCATATTTGTAACTGCTTCGAGGAATAGCTTAAACGGTGGTGGACAAAAACAGCACATCATTTCAGGAGAAGTTGACATCTTTTTCTTGGAAACAAGAAAGCTCTTGTTATCACCCTGCAGAAACAGTAAACAATGAATATACGTAACTAACTACAATGAAGAAGCTGCAAGGTCACGAAAGTAAAGGAAATGATAACAGACCTGGTAACCTTGCCATGGCAATCTTCCCTTCAGGAGAAAGATTAACGTGTAAGCTAATGACTCCAGATCATCTCTCCGACTTCCAGTACGACCTAGATGTGCGTTAACACTTGCATACCTTATTGTTCCCCTGCATTCGAAACATTATAAACAGGTTAAGAATAATGATATACTTCTATATAAAGGGAAAAATAAAATTAAATATACTAATGACAATACCTGAACACATCAGGTCTCTGATCATATTCAACATGATGACCGGAGTGCGAATCTTTCCATTTTGATGCTGAAACAGAGGAAGATTATGTGAACACTAATGCAAACATAAATATCCCATAAAACGTTATATCGACAGAAGAGAAGGAACTAGTACATAACGATTAAGGTTGTTCATGAAAGTATACTCACCTAGACCAAGATCGACAAGGTAGAGTTTTTTCTCATCTGCTGTTCCGGGTTGACCGAGTAAAAAGTTTTCGGGCTTCACATCTCCATGGACAAACCTAGTTTGATTTAGGGATATAACATGTCACGAAAATCAGCTCAATGAAGACATATAAGCCAAGAAGTTAGAAAGAAAAAATATTTTAACTAACCCTTTCATATGAAATTTCTCGAGAATAGATATGGATTCAACTGCAATGCACGCTACCATGTTTGGAGACATCCTGCCACATGTCATGAACATGAGGTCATATGTAATGTAAAAATCTTGCAAAAGAGAAGAAAGTGTTCTGTAAGGAGAAAAGTGCTTACGATTGCCCCGAAGAGTTCCAAACATCCCAGAGGCTCGGGCCAAGCATGTCCATGACCTGAAATATTTATTAAAACGTTCCTCAATACATGATAACACGGTCAAATCTCAAAGTATATTTACTTAAGTTCAGAGTAAAAATACATACCAGAATGTAAAAATCTCCTTGACGACCCTTATGATGTACTGCAGGAACTCCATAGCAACCGTTGAGCGTACTTCACAACAAAAGAAGAGGAGAAGCAGATGAGATGAAAGTAAGAGAAACTTGGCATGAAAATTAAGAAAGATTACAGGCAAGTCTTACTTGTACACTTGCCACTCGTAGGGAGGGCCAAAATTGCATCCTTTGCTATTTCGGTGCTCAAATTTCAGAGCCACCTGAAAAAAGAAAAGCAATAATGTTTTCGTAACATTGACATTTTTTTGTGATTCTTCAGTATGCTTCTTGACAACAAACCTCAATTGCATCTGCACCAATCCTATCGCTGCCACCACTCACTCTTCTACCGACAAAAACTTGACCAAAGCCTCCTTTACCGAGTTTCCTCTCAGTCTTATAAACAGGGGAGTTTCCAACTTGTACCTATACACAAAGAGGAATTCAAAATCTTCCTCAAATGAAAAAAACTTGATGACTGAATGTCATGAGAGATTAGCTTGAAATTTTACCCTTTCAGGGACTGGAGCTGAGCTGGGATCTTCTTCCACACCCACTACCTTATCCGGGCTACCACCTTCCATAGCGATACCCTTATCAGCTACCGGTTCACCTACAGCTGGACGAACCTCACAAGGCTCTGCCTCTAAATCTATCAACCTTATGCCTCGACCCCTACCAGTAGGTCTTGGTGGTGCAGCGGCTTTAGCTAAAGCTGCAGCGTTTCCCCTTCCCCTACCACCACCTCTTCTCCTTGTTGCAGCTTGCGGAGGAAGCTCAATATTCTCCGCCTGATCAATCACTTGAGGGGTAGGTTGTCTCAATCTACGTGCTCCACTTCTTAACTCTGGCATTCTTACTCCATACAACGACTTAAAAAAAAAAACTTTTTCTTTCAGTGAACCTGTTTACCTAACCTGCATCATAAAGAGATGTAGCAAAGGATAAGAGTTTAGTTGACCAGAAGGTCAGAGGAAACAATCTCATTTGGCATTTCCTTCACAATCTACAAGAGAGCACACCAAAGCTATTGTGATAGCATGTAACTACAATCAAATCACTTTATCGTAATCCGTATACAATCAAACAGAGAAGCAATCAAAAATCAACGAGCAAATGAAACTAAATTTTAGAGCATAAAGTTATCAGCTTTTGGCTCAAAGAGTATCAAAACCATCGTTTTAATCGCTAAGAAACGCCATCAAAGAGAGCTGATGATGGTATCAACACAAACCTCTGGAGATTCTCATCTTCACAGGAGCATACAAAGTAGCCATATTTTAGAGCATAAAGTTATCAGCTTTTGGCTCAAAGAGTATCAAAACCATCGTTTTAATCGCTAAGAAACGCCATCAAAGAGAGCTGATGATGGTATCAACACAAACCTCTGGAGATTCTCATCTTCACAGGAGCATACAAAGTAGCCATATTTATATTCAACAGAATCAAAATCATCATCCAAAAAGCAAGATCTTCCAGAAAAAAACACAAAGTAATAGACTTTAACGAAGAAAACAATCAAAAACACAACAACCACCATCGAATCAGAAACGAGGTGTCGAAAACATTCTACCAGATCAACGGCTTCAAAAGGAAACGATGATCGGATTATGGTGACGATGGAATCGATCCAGAAGCTTTCAGATCTCCTTGGAAATATTCAGAATGAGAAACGGAATAGCTCTTCTCCTCCAAGTACGGCGATTTAAAGGTTAAAAACTTTTGTAGCTGTGAAGCACCCCAAAGAGAGAGAGATACAACTTTTAGATAGATAGATTTAGGTTTATTAATATTGAAGATTGAAGATGAGAGGAGGTGCAGATTTGGACAAGTTTTTTTTTTTTTCTTCTTGGTTTGATCAACTTTTTACAAATTAAAATTCTGGCATATATTTTTGGTGAAGATTTTTATTTTATTTTCTTCTCTATTTTCCTTTTTTTGAAAAAGAACTATATTTTAAAGAGAGAAAATAAAAAGAAGTGTATAGTCATTTTAAAATGTTAATGGGTCTTATTATTGCTGTTTACTTCCGTTTGCTCATATGATTTTAAATTTATTAATATACTAATTCAACACGTTCGTATGTATGTTATGTGACTTGTATCCAATTAAAACGCACGTGTATGACCCTGTCTACCCACATACTCTTTAGCCTTTTGCAAAATACAAATTAAAAAAATGAATTGACGATTAGTGTAAATTGTCGTTTAGCCATATTTACAAATTTCTGTTATTTTCCAATTATGAGATATATTATTTTTGTAGAATTTATTACTATAGTTTTTTTCTACAAAATTATTTTCCCACCGCATGTAATTAAAGAAAAGGAAAAAGAAAGGTAATGTCATTTCGCTTTCAAGGTTCAACCAAACATTCTCCAAAGCACTTCAATGACAAGGCATATCAATAGTGAAGACACTGTAGCGTGAGACCAATACTAATAAGTATTTTTTGGATTGAACCTCATTAGTTGTTAAGAATCGTCAACAAAGAGTTATCAAACTTTGAAAATGGAAAAGTAATTAGTTTATTGAAAAGAAAAGTGTTAAAATTGACTTAGGAAATAGCATTTGCGGAAGAGTATATGTACATATCATATCTATCTTGTATTCTAGGTAACTGTATTCAAACGTGAACTCGTTTTTGATCCTTTGACACCTACACAGTAACAATACCATTTATAATCTTCGGCTACAAAGAAAAAACCGATAATCAAAGACAAGAATCAGATCATTACCATCCTCCTTCTTGATTCTCGTCTTTGGGGGTATGGAAATCAAAGTAAACATAGGCTCCTTGTTCATACTCATCAGTTGCAATCTTTGGCTTCTTATGCCTCTGAAACCAAGTGTTGAACTTCCTGTGGTATCTCCATCACTCCATGACTGTTTCTTCAGTTCTTTTACAGCTAGATACTGCTGATACGAGTTCTAACCACACCTAATTCAGAGTTACTTCTACGTCCAATGACCCCGAGGCTACTTGAAGGTTGGCCAGGTTGTATGGGTTGTCCAGGAGAGAAATCAGGACCGTCCCTAGTCACCTGTACAGATCATGCTTACCGAGGTATCAAATAGACCTTTAGAATCATCCTCATTTGAAATAGTTTTTGAAGCTGTCATGGAAGTTGAATCATCAGGTAAGCTTTGCTGCAGCTGATCATCATTTTGATACGTTTTACTGTACCAAATTTGTAGAACAGAGATTTAAAAGGAAACACTGATTATATTGATAATAGTAACTGGTTACAAGTAACTTTGAGAGACTGATAATGGAGTTCTCTCACCTCTCCATGACATGAATGATCAACAACTTGATAAAAGATCTTTCTAACTCTCATCCCAGCTTATATACTAATGACTATTCTAGGTTGTTAAACGACACTTAACCCAGCCCATATTATTCTGGTTTGCTGGCCCGTTTGCTTCTCTGAGATATAAGAGCATGTTTATTGAGGGTCTCTTAAGGCGGGTCTCTTAGCGGGATTTAAGAGACGTTTCTTAACTTTTTTAGTTAAAAGCTAAGAGACCGTCTCTTAAATCCGCTAAGAGACCCGTCCTAAGAGACCCTCAATAAACATGCTCTAAGCCTTCGTATCACATTTCTCACATGATCTACATCTGCACACACATCAAGAATAGGTCTCTTACTTTGCTAATATTTTTCATCTGAATTTTCAGAAATCGAAACCAAAAACAGCGCCCACAATGAATAGAACTCCTTCGCAAAGTGGGTTAACTTCACAAAAAGTGATTAAGAATCGGAAAATATAAATATTAAGACTGTATTTTTACCATAGATCTTAGTTGTTGAACACATAAATAGTGTCTATTCACAATCATACCCTAAACTACTGAGATATATTGTTCACCTGCAACATAAGGCTGCTGACCCAATTGTTGAGTCATGGTATTTGATTGCTGCTGCAAGGAGGCAGAACTCATGACATTAAAACCTGGTGCTTGAATTCCCAAGCTACCATGAGGAGAGATGGAAGAGCTCTGCGAGACAGACTAGATAAGATAATTTCTTATTATGATGGAATGTTTTGGGTACAATTAATCATGTGATTATTCCACAAAAATAAAAAAATACTGTACCTTCTGTAAAAGAGGATTTTGTTGTTGTGAAGAAAACTGCTTCTCGTTTCCTTCAGATAAAGAAGGCATGCTTAAGAGCTTACCGTGGCCTTGTTGTACTTGATGTAACCGCTGTAAAAATTTCTCTCTTTGATCTGGTGCTATTTCAGTTTTGTTGTAACCGCTGTAAAACTGCTTCTCGTTTTCTCCAGATAAAGAAGGCATGCCTTCATGTTGTACTTGCTGTAACCGCTGTAAAAATTTCACTCTTTGATCTGGTGCTATTTCAGTTTTGTTGTAACCGCTGTAAAACTGCTTCTCGTTTCCTCTAGATAAAGAAGGCATGCCTTGTTGTACTTGCTGAAACCGCTGTAAAATTTTCAACTCTTTGATCTGGTGCTATTTCAGTTTTGCTGTAACCGCTGTAAAACTGCTTCTCGTCTCCAGATAAAGAAGCCATGCCTTGTTGTACTTGCTGTAACCGCTGTAAAAATTTCACTCTTTGATCTGGTGCTATTTCAGTTCTTCCATAGACCTACATGCCAAAAACACATGCAAGAAGGTTAGTAAACATTCCATGGTTCTGGTCATATACTTTGATTTGAATACGATCTCCTCATGTTCCTCTTCTCTTTGTTTGTTTAGATGCCTTCTTTCCTAGACTGGTTTGGTTGGTGTATATGGGACGCGTTTTACACAGACGTGACTGCAGAGGGTGTTGATTAGAGATGGCAATCGGGTCCTTACATGACTGCTTCTCTGAGTCGGCAATGCTTGTATCATGACTGATCGGTCATTGACATTGTTGTGTCTCGATCAAAACACTCTGCGCTCTTCCAAGAATCATATGTTGCTTGCTTTGTTAGTCAATGAACGCAATTCTCACAAATCCAATTATGTAAAAACAATGACAGCTTATTTAAAAAACTACCACTGCATCACTCAAACTAAAAGTTTCTTATCAAAAATCATTAACTAACTTTTACTCCTTCTGTTTCATAATAAGTGTCGTTTTAACATTTTGCACACAGATTAAAAAAACATTTAATTCTGCATATTTTCTATAAAAAAACATCATTACCCATACACCTAATCATATTTCAACCAATAGAAAATTAAACTGGAAAACAAAATCAATAAATTATGCATTGAAATCCTAAAACGACACTTATTTTGTAACAAAAATTTTTCTCTAAAACGACACTCTTTGCGAAACGGAGGGAGTATTAATCAAAAAGTCATTAAGAAACTCATTATGGTTTTTGGGATAATTATGCTCTAAGTGTATAGAAAAACAATACGTATTAAAGACAAGAAGAATCTTTAAATCACGGAAATATGAAAGGTATGTAAGCATGGCATAATGTTTAATTTACAGTCGCTACATGTTCAAGGTTTTCTATAAGAAAATTTACCAATATGTTGTTCTTTGGTGCTTTCCAAATTGGCTTCTCTTAAAAATACTTGTCTTTGTCTTTTTTATATATAATAATATAAAAGAATTCAATTCTAAGAATATTATAGTACATTCAACCAAAAAACAGATCTGCTGCCAAATCTTAAACACAGATCTGTAGCCATATCTTATTCTATGTAAAGACAAGCTTTGTGCTTCAGGACCCAAGAAAAAAATTCCATATCATATACTCCCTCCGTCTCAAAATGTTACTCCCTCTGTTTCATAATAAGTGTCGTTTTAGTTTTGTGCACACAGATTAAGAAAACATTTAATTTTACATATTTTCTATAAAAAACATCATTACCCATACACCTAATCATATTTCAACCAATAGAAAATTAAACTGAAAAATAAAATCAATAAATTATGCATTGAAATCCTAAAACGACACTTATTTTGTAACGAAAATTTTTCTCTAAAACGACACTCTTTACGAAACGGATGGAGTATATGTTTTGGTTTTTTCACACAGATTAATAAAACATATTAAATACATAATTTTCTGTGATTATCTATTTTCCATGATTCTAAATCAATAAGAATTTAGTAAATGCAATTAATCTTCTTGAAATTTACAATTAATCATTATTAGTTGACAAAAAGTGTATTGAAAATATAAAAAATGTATCCTTTTGAAACAAAACTTTTTTCTAGAATATGTATCTTTAAGAAACGAAAGGAATATATATTTATATATTGAGAAAATCAAAGAACTGTATTTATGGTACTAACAGATGTAATCACAGCTCACAAGTGTTGAAAAAAATAAATGATATCAAACGTACGAAAAACTGAGTTATTTAAAAAGATTAGTAGGAAAACGTAATGTGATTGATGTAATAACGAAGTTCCTTAAGACATAAGACTTAGGGATCTGGAATTGTATTTTCACAAGAAACACATCATTAATCACTGTTCATAGTTGAAATGTTGATATATTATTGGGCATATGAAAGGCCAATATGTTGCCCAGATTCGGGGAACATTCACATGGTTCATTAGCTGTGTTTTGCTTATCTCTCTGAGTTTTATTCAGGCTCCATCAATCTACAATTTTTTTTTCTTCTTCTCAAATAAGAACAGAATGTAAACTAGTACTCCCTCCGTTTCATTTTAGTTGTCGTTTTAGACTTCGACACACATATTAAGAAAACATTTAATTATGCATATTTCCAAAATAAAAACACAACTACCAATACACCTAACCACATTTCAACCAATAGAAAAATAGATAAAAATAAAAAATCAATAAATTTTGCATTTAAACTATAAAACAACACTTATTTTGAAACGAAAATTTTACTCTACAATGACACTTAATCTGAAACGGAGGGAGTATAATAATATCTCAAAACATTATACTGATGTTAAGTGATTATAAGGGATGCAATTAGTAAACCAAACCCATTTATTAACATTAATGATGTAAGTGTGGTATCACCGATTCCAAGTCTGATTTGTATTGCATTTCATAAACTGTAAATAAAAATATTTAACATTCACATACTTATTACTCCCTCCATTTCATAATATTACTTGTCGTTCTAGGTTTTTTCACACATATTAAGAAAACATATGATTTTGTATATTTCCAAAATAAAAACACAATTACCTATACACCTAACAATATTTCAACCAATAGAAAAATAAAAACACAATTATCTATGAATCTTATTAATGAATTTTGCATTGAAACTCTAAAACGACACTTATTTTGAAACGAAAATTTTTCCCTACAACGACAAGTAATATGAAACGGAGGGAGTATCATTCTTCTTTTCTTCTAATGGGAACGTTTCTGCTTGAGTTTGAACTACCAATGCTAGAATAAATATCGCAAAACTCAGTAACTAAAACTGATCTATGAGAAACTTTATATATGAAGATTACTAATATGTATGATACAGTGTACATGGAGATATATTTACCTATGCAGTATGCACTAAAATTCCAAATGATCACAATCCCGTTTCCTCCACAACAATAACTAATTAAACAATCAACTAAATAAGATCACTGAAGCAAAATAACTCGGATTAACCCCTCGTAAATCCTATATGTATATGTATTAATTACATGACTTAAAACCAACGAATATACTCTTTCACCACACTTAATAATAAAATAACCATAACTAAAATTAATCAGTAGTCCCATAAGATCCCCCTCAGGTCACATAGATCTTCATATGACTTGCTACCATTCACCATTCCCGTCATACTCATCTCTTGTTTCATTACCGGACCCGAAGATACCTCTGTGGTCGTGGTCGCATTCACATCTGAGCTCAGGCAGGTTTCTTGAGATACACTAACAAGTGACTGCTCCATCTTGATCATCTCCTTATTGTTGTTGTATGTAGAACCGGAACCAGAAGCAGAACCATAACCCTGGTGGTTAAATATTGATTGGTAATTAGAGTTGAAGTGATGGGGTTGGATTGGTGATGAGATGTTGTAGGTTGGAGGGTTGATAGGTTTGAAGTTGGGCTGGTCGTGTTGACCCGTGAAACTCGGAACTATGAGAGGAGGAAGAGATGAGAAGTCTAGGAGATGATCAATGTTCTCTAGAGAATCCATTCTTGTGAGATTCTCAATGGGTATTCTCGTCATTTGTTGGGTTGTAGTAGAAGGATTGTTCTTGTGAAAAACCCTACACACGACCCACTCGTCCTATAATCAAGATCACAAACAAACAAAAATAGTAGGTTTGATTTGAGTACTAATAATAAGATTAGATTTTCCTCTTTTATTTTAATAAAAACAAAATTTGAGAATATGATAATTAGTTATATATAAACTTACCCTTGCGGATTTAGGGAGATTGTGATAAGAATATTTGCCTTCAAGACGATATTCATGCATGACCCAATTAGTCTTTTCACCTCGTGGAGCTCTTCCTCTATAAAACACAAGTGTTTTCTTCATCCCCACAAGACAACCTTTGCCTTTGAAGATCTCCTTATCCTTCCCGGTCGCTTTCCAATAACCGGACTCGGTCGCACGGTTCGTCCTCATCCCGGTTGGATACTTCCTGTCTCTTTGACAGAAGAAGTAAAACTCTTTCTCCCCCATCTTTGCCCTCTCTATACCCACCAAAAAAAAACAAGAAGCAGAATCTTAATCAAGAAGTCTTTCATTTTTGTTTCAAAACAGTCAAAGAAGATTGAAATCTTTTTGGAAAAATTGGATAAAAACAAGCTATAGCCTCGTGTTGAAATATGATTCAAGAATTGGTAATCTTATTCAAGAAGCTAGTCTTTTTGTGTTTATGTGTGAACACTCTTGATATGGTCAAAGAAGAATTGATGTTTATGTTTTTTGGTAATTGAAAGTTTTATTGAATGCTATACTTACTTGGCAAATCCCAGGGCTCACACTTGTTGAGATCTGCTTCTCCCATGGCCACAGCCGTGAATCGGCTATCTAAAACCTTTTCTTTGAGGTAGAATGTTATGATCTCTTCATCTGTTGGATGAAACCTGAATCCAGGTGGTAAATCCACAAGCTCTTCACCTCCATGATTCAACACCACGCCTTCTTCTACCACAACCGCCATGACTATAAAACAGTGTATCTATATAGATATGTGTGTATCTGTCTCTTTTGTTTTCTAGTAATTTAAAGATTGAAGAACAAAAGAAAAAGAGAAAGAACTCAGAAAGTTTCTTGAAAAGAGAAAAAGAGGTTGGATGCTTATTTAGAGAGAAAGAGAGACACAAGAAGGAGATGAAGAAAGAAAAATGATTTGAGAAAGCTAGCTGGAGAATCTTTTGGGCAGTTAAAGGTAGAAAAATAAAAGTATTGAAAGAGTGGAAAATGGCTTTATATAGAGGAAATAGTGGAGATTTGCAATTAAATAAAAGATAAAATATTTTTGTTTGTTTCTTCATATCTTCCTTCTTCTTGGTGATTTTGAAAGATACGTAGGCTCCAAGCAACTTCCTGAATTGTTGAACAAGCTTCACATAGACAACAATTCGGTTTATTAATTGACATTTTGTACAATTTATAGTTAATAATACATTTAACAAACTTGGAGATTTTTCTTAAAATGATATATTGTGTTCTTAAATTTGATTTAAGAAAGTCTTTCTAATTAACTTATTTAGCTTAAAATAAACCTTGTAATGTTTTTGTTCACACAATTTATATGATTTTCCATATATATAATTAATAGTTTTCTTTATTATAGGTTTATTGTTGTTATGCATATGGATTAGCTGGTTTAAAACAAGAATAAACTGTGGGAACGAACGCTTGTGAAATTAATTGATATCAAACAGAAAAACGTATGGAAAATAAATTCACTAAAACAGGTTAAAAGTTGGAGATATCTTTTTATGTGTGGACCCTTGATTGAAGATTATCTTTATTTACTTTGATTAGTTACATCCTACAGATCATAGCCTGAGCAATCTCCTCTTTGTATTTAGTTAATTACTTGAGTTATTTATTAATCTTAAAGTTGTGTATAAGAATCCGTATTAATTTATCATTTAATAAAGTCGAGAAATACGGTCATATGTGTGACTACCGTTTTCTGTTTCCGTGTATATGAAAAGTATTTATATTCTCTCCGTTTCATTTTAATTGTTGTTCTAAATTTATGCGTACATATTTAAAAACATATAATTTTGTGTATTTTTAAAACAAAAACACAATTACTTATACACTTAATTATATTTCAACCAATAAAAAATAAAAAAGATATTTTTTTAATTAATTTTACATTAAAACTATAAAATGATATTTATTTTGAAACAATTTTTTTTTCTACAAGGATGAAACCGAGGAAGTAGTTAATTGAATATTATTGACTTGTTTAACACCGCTTCATCTACTTCAAAAGTCTGTGGCCTTTTTCTATGGTGTTTGTTTAAGCCTTTCTAGTGAAGCCGAAAAAGACTATATATATATAATTAATCAATTAATTAGTAGCAATTTTCAAAAACAAAAAAATAATTAATAGCAATGTGATCTAATATGATTTTCATTTTTATTTAATCTAAAGTTTAATCTATATGAAAGTTAAATTTTCCATTTACATAATCATAACAAGAATGCACGAAGTTGTTAACTATTTTAGAATAATATTTGAAATTTATATTATGTATCTTATCCATAATATTATGTTTAACACTAAAATTATAATATTAGAGTTTTGTATATCAAATGTATTATGTAAATGGTAAAACAAAAAGCGAGATACAAACTGGATGATGGATTTTTTAATTGATGCTTATAGTTTGTGAAATATTTTGATCGAAAAACTAAGGTACATGTTATTAGTTTTTTTTAAAAAATATAGTGTTGTTCGTTTTATGTAAACATACAATATTAATACGTCTGAAATAAACCAAAACCCTTTAAAGAATAGTACACAGAGTCACATACAAAGAATATTGTTCTAGTTTTCATAACCTTTTGTAAATTTGGTGAAAACATCGACTTGTCAAGTCGCCAAGTTGCTGACTAGAAATCATTTATAAGAGGAACGTCCAACCACGAAGTTGAGATTTGCATTTTGCAAACTCGATTGAATATAATCACTTTAAATCCAAAGAGATCAAAATCAATGATTCAATATAATGGTCTCCTTGACTCTTGTAGAACTATAATTAGGTCATCATATATACCGACGTCAGGAGCACAGCATTTATTAGGTCATGTATACGTATCATCAAAAATAGAGTTGCGAGGTTGTGTTTATTTCGTCTGACTTTTTTGTAATATACCAAGGATTGTTCCCCGCCAATTCAACTATAAAACCAATACGAAAATACTCAATTCGTTTCATTTTACTTATCGTTTTATATTTATGCATACATATTAAAAATATATATAATTTTATATATTTTCAAAATAAAAACACAATTACATATACACATAACCATATTTCAACCAATTAAAAAAAATGAAAAATCTTATTAATAAATTTTGCATTAAAACTCTAAAATAATACTTATTTTAAAATAAAAAAAAATTCTTACAATGATAACTAAATGGAAAGGTAGTAAGTTGATTAATTAATTTACGAGCTGTGTATTAAACTAAATGTGAATACCTTTGATTTGATTAATGTCTTAAATACGTTGGTATATACTCTGTTTGGATGAGTTTGGGCCATCGAAAGCTGACTCAGTAAATATGGCTTCGTCACAACTTGTGTTGTTTAAATATGGTAAAAGGCCAAAAGGAAAATAAATAATCATTTTTTGCTTCTGATAATGAATAGATCTGTCACGTCGTTTTCTTGTGATTTTCGAGAAATTGCGTTTTTCAAACCAGATTAACTGTAAATTTGTCTTTACTCGCTATTTTTTTTTTTTGAAAAGATTGTCTTTACTCGCTATTATAAAGAAATTGGTGTTTGTACCCTCGTATTGGATAATAACTAGCAAACTGCCCATATGTCCCTAACTGGATAAATCATTCCGATTTTAAACATATACAGCTATTCAGCCTGCTACCATAGAACACTCCTACGTAAGAGGGTATTGTAATATCTGTAAAATGTGTTTTACTATTTTTTTTCTCTATTTCTTCTTATGCTCTACTCTCTTAGAGCACCATTATCCCACATCCCCAATTTTGGGGTTCTTATTTTCTTTTTTGGTTTAATTTAAAAAAAAAAAAAAAAAAAAAGAACTAATTGCGGGCCGCCACGTGTCAGTGGGGCCCGCAAACAATGTAAGAAACAAGGAGAGAGGGTCTCTTATTTTGCATACATAAGAGCCCTCTTTTTATTTTTTTTGGTGGGTCCCACCCTCTAAGAGACCCATTTCTTAGAGGGATAATGGTGCTCTTAGCTCTCTGTTTCCTCTTTATTTCTATGTTCTAATTCATTGTAAATCCTCTCATATTCAATTAATTAACATTTGAAAAAAAAAATCTTATATCAATACACTACTTTAAATTTCGAATCACAATACACCTTTAATTTTCAGTCACAATTATATGTCATAAAGAAATTGTATCATCTTTTCTTTTGAAAATGAATATAATGACGACACATATATAAATTATTTTTAATAATATATAGATAATCTATCACTATTATATTGCATAGTGTTTACACTCAAGACAATACTTTTTTTTTCTATATATATACTTTAAAAAAATTCTCGTCCAAAGGAGATAGTTTGAGAACAACATCGAAGCAGGATAAAAATATAGATACTTGTAATAAAATATTAACTTGAGCTTTATATAAACTGAGATCCGTCTACCACTTTTTTTTTTGGTAAAAGTCTACCACATTTATTATGACCGACGAGCTCAGTTAGGGTTATAAAATGAATACGAGTAGTAGTTTTTTCGTTTAAAGAGTAATAGCTGAATTTTCTGTGTAATTGTTGTGTAAGTATTTATAAAATTAAAATTCCTCCATTTCCAGACTGCCATCTTCTGTAGAATATTAAGACGACGAATATATATTTAAATAGGAATTTCGTAATAATCTACACATTGCCAACTCAGATTAACTTTGAAAGTCGTTTTAGTCAATACGCTGTAACAAACCACCGACTTGATACAGCAATTGACAAAAAAATTACGAGTTTATTCATATTAATTGCATCTTAGCTCTTAATTAATATTTCCTCTGTTTGTAATATAATTCGTTTTATTATTATGGATATAAATTTAAAAATAATTAATCTTTTATATTTTTGATACCAAATAATATTAATTATTTACCTAACTATAATTTAACCAATAACAAAATAAAATATATTCTTTCTGTTTTTTTAAAAAATATTTTGTTTCATAATAAATAATAATCTCACAATTTTAGATAAAATTTAATGTCATTCAAAATTTGTGACCAATCAAAAAATACTATATTTTTCTTATTGATTGAACTAATTTTTTTATGTTACCAAAATAAATTACATTAAAATCTGTATTTTCTTAATCTTTGTATGAAAAATTTAAACACCACTTAAATGATACAAAGAAATATATCACTATTGATCAAATAACATTAACTATTAATAAATTTTACATCAAAAATTGAAAACGTCATATAATTTAAAACAAAAAAAATCTCTAAAATGACTTATATTAAAAACGGATGGAGTATTATAGTTAGTCTTAATTTATTTCGTTGATCTGTTCATTTTATTGACTGACAAACTTAACCATGCATCTATTAACATTGACATTTATTGATTGAATGTAGAATATACTGTACATATATGCCATGTGTGATCACACATATATAAACATCATCATAATTATTAGTATTAGGTAAACCACTCTCTAAAAAAAACAAAATTACTAGTCTTTGCCTGCGGATGTAAACTGTGCTTATTGTGGTTAAATAGCAAAAAATCGTTTATTTTTCTTATTTTAATAAAGACATAAGTTTCTAATCACTAGATTAAAGTTGGTTAATTATAAAACGTACTGACTTGTCGCAAATGCAAGTGAAGTCCAGACGGATTTTGACAGTATGTATATATTTGTATCAGTCTGTATCCTTATTTGTCCTTTATCTTAAATTGATTTTGTCTTAATTTTCTTTTCCCGTAATTATCTCACTTAATCGCGTTTATTATCGTATGTGAAGCATATTTTAAGGAAACAGGATAAGAATAACAATTCAGATTAATATTTTAAAATAATATAATGATTATAAGGACCAAAAGATATGGAATGAAACCAGGGATTAAAATAAATAGAATAAAACAATATTCAAAAAATTGCTAGGCGGTAATTAGGTATTTTATAAGAGACTAGCGACTAGGTGAATTATTCGATGTCTAGACGAAGTTTCGATCTTAATGAATTATTGATTTATTTTATATATATTTTACATTTATATGAGATATTTTAGTTTTTGAATTTAATTACAAAATTATTGTAATGAATTATCAAAATTATATATAAAATTAAAGAAATTAAATAAAATTATAGATTTATACTAATATTCTTACTTAATTTAACATATTTAGATTAGTTTATATTGATTAAACCGATTTAAACTGATATTAATCAATTTAAAATAGTTTAAACTTACTTAATTTGTATAAATCAGATTTTTAAAAAAAAAAATTTGAATGAAACTGAATTGTCGTCTAGTCGCCGTCTAGACCAATTTTTAAAACCTTCGTATAAAGCAGTATTTCTAGTAGTAATTTTTGTTTTCTGGTAACATTTGTTCCATTTTAATTTGTTTATACGTGTGGGCCCTGCGGAAGGACGATTATAAAATGTAGGTGGGTGTAGCTTAAGAAGGTTGACTTTTGCTCCCGAAGACGAGACTGCAAAGCGAAGAAGCCACCTCATTGGCTGAGGGATCTTTGACGTCAACTTTAACGTCATCACTCTCGCTTTCAACTGATTTAACAAGACAGGTGGATGTCTCTAAGCCGTTGGATGTGCGGCCTGATAGTTTTTGTTTTGGCCCTGGCAGAATTTGAGAAATCGTGTATTTTCTTTCTTTATTTTCTGGAAAAGTTACAGTTGGTTTCTTGTTTTTCGTTTAGCATAGTATTTATGAGTTACTTATTTTTAAAACAATTAATCTATCTGTATCAAAATAAAGTGGTTTTTAAGATATTTACATATTGATTAAAAAATTATAAATTTTAATATAATATTTTTCATTTATTTAAAAATAATAATAACTATAATTAATTCAATCAATAAAAAATTATTCTATATAATACAAATAGTAAAAAAATTAATTTACATTTAATTTTTACATAAAAATTTGAAAACATCATTTAAAATAAAATAATTTTTTAAAAAACTCTAATTAAAATGATACAGAAAGAATATATAATATACTAAAAATATGAAATTGTATGTATATATTGCTCGCTGCTCTGCTCGGTTTAGAAAGTCTTGTACATTGGTGGAGAACGTAATTAACTAAAATAGATAATCGACTTAGTATTAAAATTTATTTATTTTAATTTACGGAATCGATAGTTCCGACAGAATTCAAGTATTGATCTAGAATTCAAGTATTGATCTAGGTTAGTTAATGTTTTATAACTCTTGTATATTAATTTGAAACAATGCTACTATATAAGGTTTTTTAAAAGAAAAATTGCTACTATACACATGTGTAAGTAAATTAGTCCGTATGTATTATTTTCACTGTTAATTATATGTAAACTGTGAATATATATATATATACATTGTAAATATTTCGTGAATATGTCCGCTCCTTGTATGTGAAGTTGGTGTAATGATGTAGCACATGTAAGTATCAAGTATTTAACATAATAATGAAATGATGATGAGATCTGAGTATGATGTCATTCAACATTGCTGAAAGTCATGGCCACCACCACTAGTTCTCAGGCATCTGATGAGTACATAGCTTTTTATAATTTATGTGTAAACTGGACATCTTAGAAGCTAATCTTACAAGTTTTTTTTTAAATAAAAAATTGCTTATATTTGGACTTGCGGATCAACTTGACGACCTTTTTATAAATATAATACAGACCTAAATTGTTTGTTTCATAGTCTGAGACAGACCACAAATGTATGTTGCAGCTAAAAGAAGTTAGGATCCATGTTATTATTATTGCTGGTAGGAATCTAATTTATTAATATATGTAAAATATAGAAAGCCGTATTGAAGTTTTGTGGAACTATTCGATGTCTTTGATATGTTATTTTCCATGTTTGATATGAGATTTGTCTTTACAAAACATTGTCATAGGATATATACACTAATAAAAAAATATTTGTGTATTGGCTTTCATAATTTTTTATATGATCATCTGTATATTTCATTTGGCTATATCTACAACATATAGCTAGACCTTTATGAATCAAAATTACACTCATTAATTAAACAAATTCATGAACAAAATAAATTATTTTAAACCAATATATATATATATATATATGTGTGTGTGTGTGTTACCATTCGTTTACAGTATTGTTGCAGCTTTTATTTAAATGTGAGACGAGTTTGAATCTTCATATTCGAGTTTCAATTATCGATGACCACCATATGTAAACATTTTTAGTGTTAATAACTAAATTTTATATGTTTTATAATTAGTATTAGAATATTCACGATTAAAAGTTTTTTTTTGTATTTGGAGGTTGTATGTAAGTTTGGAACAAAATTATTCAAATGGACTTTTTAGATACTGAAGATATATGTTTAGGTCATATAAGAAATGTATAGTATGTATTGTTATATATACTTTCTGACCAAAAGTTCAATTTGAATGTGGACGCAAGATACATGTAATCACAGGTTAACATGTAAATTTAATCAAATACGGATCAGATCTAAATATGTTGACAGTTGTATTTTGATAAATTAATTAGAGTATGTTTACTAGTCCCATGGGTAGGCTTGCGACATTTGAAAGAAGAAAAAAAAAGGATAATGTTCTTAAATGATTATTTAAGAGATTATTAAAGATTATCTGATGGGCAATTCTCTTAAATAATTCTTTTTAAGTTTTTGTCACAAAAATATTCTTCAAAAAATAAAATGACCAAAATAGATTTTTTTTTTTTGAAATTTTGATTTTTTTTTATTTTTTTTTTTGAAATTTGAAACCCTAACCCCAAACCCACACTTTAACTATAAATCCTAAAATCCAAATTAGTTAACCCTAAGGATATATTTAGCTTCAAAAAAGCATTTGATCATTTTCTTCTTTAAAAACTATTTTTGTGACAAATAAATTAAAAAAAAAACTATCTAAGGGAATTTCTCTATTTGATCGTACCAACAGGTTTGGAAATTTGATATGTAAATGTTAAAGTCAATTTGCCAACTTTTTCGTTAGAGGGGCTTGTTAGCGGATTATATAGACTAGACCATTCTGTCATACATGTTCCATTGATACAGCTCTCCATATTTATACGCATCTATGTATACAAACACATTCATACATAGTTATATTAAAAATTGTTTATAATAATGTTGACGGGATAAAATATTTAGTAATTTTAGCCACCATAACCATTGCAAATCTGAAAGCATATTAAACAATAGTAATAGATTTGTCATATGTGTCTATTGGGCTTTCATGTTTATAAATATGAATGAACTATTCACCTTAATTTTAATCATCTCAAATTAAAGAATTAACTACTTGTAAAAAAAAGAAAAGTATAGGAAAACAAATTAAGTTTATATGCTTTAGCCTTTATGCATATATACATCAATCATAAGCCTCTTTAATTTCGTAAAATTTAAAATTTGAACTGGTTCGATATATACATATAAAATATTGAATGAGTGAGTACTTATAACTGAAATGCAAGTATAAATATTATACAGATCGCAAACGCATCGTCGTATCTATCAGTGGTAGATAAAAAACGATTAGGTTTAACATGCTTTGTGGAAGTATATACTTTTTTTTTTGAGAAAAAAATAGAAAATTAGGAAGTATATACTTACGTGTATACATTATATCCTAAACACGTATATACTTAATAATTAAACTAATCGTTTATACGTGCAAACAATAGCCTAAGATTATAACTTGGAGATCTTCAGACGTACCTAGAATTAGAAAGTTTTTTTACAAAAATTAGAAAGGGTTAACCTCTCATAATTTATTATTTTAGCCATCTAGTTAGCACGTCTGATTTATTTTTATTTTTATTTTAGATTGAAATATTCTTGTTTATTTATTTAACTAAAAATCTGCAAACATAACATAAAATAAGTATTTTTTTATATGTGTGTACAAATACGATTTCCAATATAATACTTGTAGTAAAATATTAACTGTCAATTTTGATCACCTTTAATTGATTAGTTAATTCAGGTCTTACGACTCCAAACTAATTAATTTGAAATCAACTTAAAGTAGAAAACGACTTATTCAATCTTCGGTTCAGTGGTAATTGCTCCCCCATTACAAGACAACTATACATGTATTTTCTATACGCCACACACACACATATATGTCACTAAACGTATTGCTGCAAAGACGTACACAACAAATGATATACATATCCATGTGTGGTTCGTGCATATACACTGATATATGGTAAACAAATGATAATGATTTCCATTAGCTAAGAAGATTAACCCAGTTTTTTAGGTGGGTTTCTTGTACTGTTCGTGGGTTCCACTGACATGTGGAATCCGTAAACAGTGCAAAAATCGGTTATAAAAAATCTGAATTAAGAACCGATTTTGAAGGATTTTTCATACTGTTCGCGGATCTCACTGACACGTGGCAGCCCGCGATTGATTCTTTTTTTAATTTTTTTTTTTAGTTCAGAAAAAAAATAAAAAAGCAAAATAAGAAACCCTCTTGCGTTAAAAATGGCCTAATGCATGGGCCATAAGTAAGCGTCACATCCTGAAAATTATTTAGCTCACCAATCAGAAGAACATGATACTTATTCATGCGCGTTCTCCAAACTTACCCTCACCAGATAAGTCTGTTAGATTTTTCTTAGGTTCAAACTCATTTTGTTGTAATCGAACAATGTTCCAATACTCAACTTATATATCAGTTTCAATAGAAGGATCCATAATCAAACTATTGAAAAAGTGGAGACTGATGATCAATTCATAAACGAGTAGTCTTTTCAATTTTTGAAAGTAAACCATACGATTCTCCTTTGAAAATAAACGTGTCATATGTCCTCGTTTTTATGGAAAGTTTTATTATATTGGGTTTGCTTTATTTGTTAAAATTCAACGATTCCCCAATAATTCACTGAAAAATGAAACTTAACTTCACCGTGAAGCTTGAAAATTGCCTCTTTTCTTAGGGAATTAAAAGTTAGTGATAGTGATTAAACTGATAATAGGGAATTCACTCTCGCTAGGAAGATGTCAATACTTCTGAAAGATGATTAGATGTATTTATCAGATACATTAATTTTGGAATGGTTTAGAAACTCAAACCAAAAGTAACTTACATATTAACATATGTATAATAGTTTTTTAGTGATTTAAACCCCCAACTATTTTTAAATCCGATAAAAAAATTTAAACTAAAATTTTATGTTTTTAAACTTCCAACTATTAAACGTTAATGTCGTTAACCTTCATTTAACCTTTTTAACTGAGGATTAAAAGCATTAAAGGTTTAATAGTTGAGGGTTTAAAAACGTAAAGTTTTAGTTGGACGTTTTCCATCAGATTTAAAAATAGTTGGGGGTTTAAAGCACTAAAATATCTATTGAGTATAAGAATCTCGTGTTGTTTTCGTGATTATATGAAATGTTGTGTTTTGATTTAACAGGTTTATGTTAAGAAAAAATGATTTTGTTAACGAAAGATTGACGGCATTAACAGTTTAATAGTTAGAGATTTAAAATTTTTAGTTAGATATTTTTATCTGATTTAAAAATAGTTAGAGGTTTAAATCACTAAAAATCTTATATAGTATAAGATGTAGGGAAGTAACCATGATTTAACACAAAGTCAAAATCCATTATAATTATAGTTTCAGTTTGATATTCTTACCCTTTTAACATTCTCTTTTCTTCTATTATTATTTTCTTTCTCTGACATTTTTTCTTCATTATTTTCTCTATTCTAACATTATCTTTCCTTCAAATTTACTCTTTTTCTTCTATCTCTTTTTTCGTTTTACATGTTTCTTCTTCCTCTTTTTTTCTCACCTACATTTTATCTGTAAAAAAACACTTTATTATTTCTTCTTTTTCTTCATAATATAGCTTTAGTTTTCAAATTTATTCAGTTTCATGGACAAATCAAAACTTTCATATAAACTAATTATTTTTTTGCATTCATTCTAAAATTTTAACTTCTTTTAACTCCAATAAAATGGTGACCAAAAACGATTCATCAAAAGTTTGAGATTTAAAAATTAAAGTTAAAAGATTCAAATATTGAGAAATGTTGGCCAAAAACAAAATAAAGAAGAAGAAGAGAAGATCATCAAAAGTTTGGGATTCTAAAATTAGAGTTAAAAGATAACATACATAATAATACATATTCAATTTTTGGTGTAAAAATCATATATCAAGTAATAAATTATGTATCAAATAATAACTAGTTTATTAACTAATAAACAATATACCCAAAAGAATGTATCATCTAACATGTCATATATCTAAACCATGTAACATCTAAGAAACCATACAACTACATGTTTTGTTAATAAGTTATAATTATTTGTCTGATGTTATAAAAATCAATAACATACATACTAGTGAATACTCATTCTTTGGTCATTAGTCTTGTATATGTATCACTTATCAACTAACATATCAGATATCCAAAACAATGTATCATCTAACAAGCATGATTCCAAACCATGTAACATCTAAGAAACCATGTAACAACCACATTTTTTGTTAACAAATTATAATTATTTGTCCGATGTTAAAAGAATCAATAACATACATATTAGTGAATAATCGTTCTTTAGTCCTAAGTCGTGTATCAGCTAACAAATATGTATCAAATAATAAATCAAATATTTGTTAATAAAACATGTCTCCAACAATATATCAGCTAATAAATCTATATATATAAAGTAGAAGAGAGTCTCTTCTCAAGCCGCCACGTCATCAACTCACTCATCTTCAGCGAGACACGTGTCCCTTTAAAACAAAACGGTGTGTATTATTAAGTGAATTAGCGATTCAACGTTTCTGGTGGATCTAAATGGACTTCATATCTAGATATTATCTTATTGTAATTTGACCTTGTACTGAATTGATAATTAGGCCCTTCTATCACGTTAAAACAAAATCAATTAAAAACACATGTACACACGTGTAAACATGAAGAGAGAGAAGACGACTCAAGTCAAGAACAACCGGCATCAATCGCCGCATCTCCGATCACCGCTTAATAATATTTTAGCGAGGCCCACAACAAGAAACATAAGTTAAACTCATCATTGACGGATCGACTCTTGAGTAAAGCAACATCGCTGCAAAACGGTCGTCGGTCCGGAGACTACTTAACGGCCAGAGTTATAATTTTTAATCAATGATTCCCACTATGGGTTGTTTATTGTGGTTTTCATGGCTGCAGTATATATATATAGATGTAGTCAGTAACAGTGCAAACCCTTAATTCTTGGCTGCGTTTTTTCCAAAATTTTCCTCCTATTAGTCTTACGGAATGGATTCCTAGGAGCTATACTTCTTGAATTGAAGCTTGGTCACTATAGGCAGTGAGTTGTGGCAAGACTTCTACGCTATTTTGAAGCTAAGAATGCTAAGAAAAGGGGAGGAACCCACATGTCTTCATATGCTTCTGGTCAATTGAAAGGTATTTCTACTCTTTAGATTCATATATTTATATACTTTCAAAAATATAATTTCTGACTTACTGACGTGTTGAATAACCAGGGAGGAAACAACCAGCCAGGGTGATGATATGCTTGGATCTGCATGCGTGGTTAAGAACCGAGCTCCAGAAGTGGACAACCATCTTTCAGTCAACATTGGAGGGATGCAATGAAGGTGTTATGGTTGAAGTCCAAACTGGCCACGGTGAAGATCCAAATGCTAACCCTTTGAGCCCGTCACAACTGCGGATGACCCACCTGTTAGCCGTTAGGGATGATGGACGTGCTGGAAAAAAGGCTCGACACCATCTCCATGATGTTACAAGGAGAAAAAATACTCATTACATCTAAATAACACAGCTTATACATACAACATACCCAATAACTTGGGGTTCAAGGCAGTCCAAAACTAAAATATTCGTTTAGCTTTGGCCACACTTTCTTCATTCATATCCCTCAACCATCTCATAAACAAACAACTGAAGGGTTCATGTCCAGAAACTGAAAAAGATTTAAGAACAATAGTCAAAGAGAAATTTTAAAATGGAATTTCGAGTAAAAATTATTCTAACCCTAATCTATAATATAGTAAAATATATTTATTTCATAAATGGATTTATTTTTTTATTTTTTTATTTTTCTATTATTTCATTTTTACTTCAAAATAGAGTAGGACCGAAACAAAACATATTTCATAATAGAGTTATTCCATTTTGGAGGAAAATATAAAATTTTACATTAGAAATGCTTTTATATTTACAACTAAAAAAAAGTACACAATGAGAATTTTTTTTTATCAACATACATAATTAAAATTTGAAGTATTTGAATTACATATAAAAAAGAAAGAGGAGAACTTCTAAGTTGAGAAATAAAGATAAAAATATGAGGTTGTGGTTTCGGTGAGCTAATCAGTCACTAATACCTAAAATATACTCTCTCCGTTTTAAAATAATACATATTCTAGAGTTTTCACAAATATTAATAAAATATAATAAATTTCAATTATCAATGCATAGTTTTTTTGTAGTTAGCTGTTTTCCACAACTTTAAACCAATTAGAATTCAGTAAATGCAATCATTTTTTAAAAAAAATTTACAATTACTCATTTTTAGTTAACAAAATATACATAGAAAATATAAAAACTAGATCTTTTAGATTTTTTTTCCTAGAACATGTATCTTTTTGAGACGAAGAGAGTATATAATATCATAATTTTTCTTGCTAATGGTCATTTACTTAAATATTTTTATGGTTATTTGTTATAATTTCTTTTTAAATTAAAATAATCTAAACATTTTAAAATATTTATTAAAATTAATGATATGTTTACGTTATTTTTTGAATAATAACCCGCCCGTAGGGCGGGCCAAACCCTAGTTATGTATATAACTATTTGACAACTTACTAACTATTTATAATTTATGGTACATGTTTATAACAACTATCAAAATATGTATCTCCAATATTGAAATAAAATAGATAGTTAATATAATAACGACTAACATAGAAGTTATCCACATCAAAAAAATAACTTTAAGAATTTAACCGTTAAAGTTTTCTTCTTCGCCGTTCTCGTTTTACAGCACCATAAATTATTTTATGACACCATCATATATAATCTAATAAGATATGTATCATGTAACATATCATATATCATCTAACAAACATATGACAAAAATGTGTCACTTAACAAACAATGTATCAGCTGAAGACAACAATTTACAGTGTGGTTTACATTTATATTTCATGCTTTTTTCATATCGAGAATAAGGGGTTGATCATCTAACAACCACTTCTTTGTAACTAAGTTTGTAGTAGTTAAGATAACACACATCAGTTAAAAACAACTATTATGTAACCTATTTTGTAATATATTTTGTAGTAGTTAATAAAACTTGAACAATCTAACAATTATTTTGTAGTAGCTAATCAAACATTTATACTGTGGTTCAAAAACTCGTTGGAAACGGCGATTCATTCTACTTTGTTGGGTGAAGAACTCGTCGTAGAATCACTTGTTATGGTTGGCAATATAAGTTCTTAGATCCAGAACCGTCGTCTTTGGCACCAATTCTATCACCTTCGATGAGATTGTCTCTATACACCATGGATTAAGGAGCTCAGCTTTTTGATGGTGTTAGAATCGTTATGCAACAAATTTTGCCAATAAATAATAGATAAGATGATAAATATTTATAGTGATTTGGATGAAAATCAGTATAACTTAGAATTGATGTCTTCATGGTATTTGAAGATGAAAAAAGAATCAAATCATAATTGATATCATATAGAGCTTTGAACAAGAATAAAATTTTCATATAAAAAATAATAATTGTAGAACACAGAGAATAAATTGAAGAAAGAGACTACGAAAGAAAATAAAGATGATATAAGACTTTTGAGGTTAACAAATGGACCCTATCGATCTCCTCAGCTTGGTTAATTCATGGGATGAAGTTCACTATACTGACATACTCCAGAAGCTATACGAAGTTGTATGGTGTAGATAAACACATCTATCAACATGCACAAAAGTATGTAAAATGGGAAAATTCGAAAACGAAAATAATTTAAAAAAATAAAATGCACACTCCTACTTTCGGCAGCGCGTAGAGGCATAGAAGCAAATTTTCCCTTGTTTATTTTCAATTTTCTCCTAGTTATCAACTTGATGGTGATATAGTTTTTAATGTTGTAGTTTTATATTTCTTCTATTTCAAAAGATCTATGCTTTAGAAAAAAAATTCTTTTAAAAATTTACTTTTTATATTTTAATGCATTTATTAATGATAAATTGTAAAATTAAAAAGACAATTCTTTCAAATATTTCTTTTTAAGTTTTTATCACAAAATAGTACTAAAAATGACAAAATAGTCCATTTTATATTGAAAATTTTAATTTTAATTTTTTAATATTTGAAAATTCCACTCTCAAAATCTTACTCTTTAACTCTAAATCCTAACTCTATATTAGTTAAGTTTAGTTTTTCTTTTGAAACACTGTTAACTTTAGATTATAAGTATATATTTACCTCTTTAATAAAATATTTTGTTAATTTTCCTTATGGAAGACTATTATTGAGAAAATAAACTAAAAATAACTATTTTAGAAAATTTCTCATTTTAAAAATCAGAATTATATCTATTAAAATTTTATTGGTTAAAAGTTATGAAGAATCGATCAAAAAAATAATATATTAAAAATAAAATTTAATATTTTTTTAATAAAAATGAAAATGATAAAATATAAAATATTTTAAAACATAGATGGTATAACTTAAAATGATGAGTCACCATTTGTTTACTTCGAAGCACAATGTAAGTTTAACTAGGTTGTGTTTTTTAATTGAATAACTTTTTGATAAAATGATGAGTCACCATTTGTTGTGTGCAAGTAATTGCCTATCTTTCAAGGGACACGACACGAGTGAGAGACAATTATTGGACGCCTGTCTGCACATGGATTATCATCACACCACAATGACAAATTAAACAAATCAGTCTGTTTAATTTATTTTAAAGATTTGGTATTGTTCCTTAAATTAGTACTTCTTGTCAAACTGATAAAAACATCTTCCGAAAATTGAAATATATGTTTCAGTTCTAGTAGAAATACCAATGCACCATAATCATCATTGTATCACTATAGTATCAATAGAACTGTAGCAATTTAATACTGGATCAATATTGATAACGAATATAATGATTACAAGAAAGTTTTTTTGATCGAATGTGTTTATACCCGAGTTGGTAGAGTGTACAATGTGTGTTTATCTATGTGTTACACGTAACCTCTCAGTGCCTGAAATGAATAATGGTCACAACATTCTTGCATCCCAAGGAGTCTAGTGTTTCCGATATGTTCCAGCCTAGAAATTTCAGGAGAGATACTTCTTAGTTTCATGTAGCTGTTCAACAATAGTTTACTGAACCGGGAGAGATTCTCGACCGCGAAGGTACTTCTTCGACCTCTGTCCTCATAACAACCATCGATCATCAATAGACAAGCCTTAGATTTCAACAGGATTGTTATGGAACCTCCAGTAGCTCGATGAATGAAGTGTTGGACCAATATATTGGCAAGGGTGAATGAAATGGGCCTACGGGTCTTATAAGGCCTTGGTGTCTTAACTTAAAAATGTAAGGGACATCCCACATCGGGAAAAATAGGAGAGGAAGAGTAGTATATATATGTACACTCACATGCCATATGTTAAATGGCTTGGGTGAGAGGAAGGCTCCCCACGCGCGCGCCGCCGCCGCCGTCCGTCCGGCTCGGCTCGGCGAGGGCTTGGGCTTGGGCTTGGTAGAGGGCCCCCGGCCCAATAAGATTTTTTTTGGACCAAATTAAGCCCAACGTTTTGCCATTTTATTTCCAAAAAACAGCATGACTTTTGTCTAAAAACGACATGAAGTTTGTTTGTTCGAAATGGATCATAACCGAGTCAACATAAGAGAGATCTTGCGGAGTAAGTTTCTCAACGCATTACTCCCAAGATTTTCGGGATATTTTCGTAACAGTTGCGAAAATTAAATCTCATTCCTCTCTTTAAATAGCTCGTCTCCTCCTCTTTCATTTCTCACGTTTTTTCACACTTCTCAAAGTAAAACCAGCAAACCCCTTAGCGTAAGTCTTTAGTCGAGAGTGTTTCGTAGTAATAGTTCGATAGAGCATTCACGAGTGAAGCGTGAATCGCTAACCATGGTTGTATCCTGGGACTCGGTATTCGCACAGTTTCGTCTCACTACGAAGCGAATATTTAGAGTTAAGGAAAGAGATCATATCTCGCCTCCATCTTTATTACAAATGCGTATTCCATATCGGTTTTAATTTGTATTTTGATTCGTGTCTTTCCTTAACATCGCTTTAGTATTGTTGTTTATATCAGTTCGGTTTTCCGGCTTCTACAATCTTAACTCTAATTTCGCTTTCTGTTCAAAGCTTTAATCGGATTGTAAACGATTTATTAAACGGTGTATTTAAGGATTTGTAAACGTTTTTGAAACGGTGTCTGCGATTTGCTTTCTAGCACTTCCGCAAAATGTTTCTTAAGTATCTCATAACGGTTTGCGTTTTTGCTTTATAGCACTATCGCGAACGTTTATTGTTATACAATTCTTAAAACGTTATAAAAACGATTAGTTTCCACGGAAGCTTTTTAAAAGCGAGTCTGTGAAACAATCAAAACGCCTTCATTGACTGTTTCTGCGAACGCTTTAAGCGAGTTTGCAAAACGGGTCTTGGCTTATTATCATTTCTGGTTGTGATCGATTGTAAACGATCTCCAATAAAACCAAATGATTAACGGTTTGCGTTTTGCTTTGTAGCATTTTGCGAAACGTTTTTTTATTTTTTCTATAAACGGGTTTGCGGTTTGCTTATAGCACTTTCTGCGAAACGTTTTAGATATACCTCAAACGGTTTCTGCGAACGCTTTTAAGCGAGTTTGCAAAACGTTTTCTCAGACTTATATCGATATGATTTGGTTCAAACACCAAAAATGACAATCGATTTAAAACTATTATTTTTTATTTAAATAATATGTTAATATGTTATTGTTGAATGGAGTACTAATCCGTTTTCATGTTTCCTCAACAGAAAAATGACGGATTCAAACAACACCCCCATTGACACCACCATCAACCAAACTCCACTCAATGTTGCAGCAACAGATGCAACCGTAACAACTGCTGGAATCACAGCGTCAACCGCTGCAGCAACAACAACAACTACCCTACCTGTGGGTAATGGTGCTGATTAGACCACACGCCGTAGCCTTTTCGGTGCTGGTCTTTATCAAACTGGTTCAAATCAAGGAACCACAAGTGCTCCGGATGCAGTTGTAACTCCTCCGGCTGTCCCTGACATGATCTCTCAAGGATTGATGCCAGACAAATTTGATGGCAAAGGCTTCAAAACGTGGCAGAAGAAGATGTTATTCTTCCTCACAACAATGAAGTTGGATAAGTTCATCCAGGAGGACAAGCCCATAGTCCCTTACGGGATTGAAGATGTGCACACTCTCGCAAGTGTTGATATATGGGTCCACTCTGACTTCATCTGCAAAGGCTACATTTTGGGTCGCCTCATTGATCCATTGTACCGAGTCTATTGTGAGACTCCCACTGCGAAAGAGT
>MU107258.1:28423-59579 GCA_012274485.2 Sinapis alba | reverse complement strand
TTTTCGGGATAGTGTCGAACCTGATAACGTACTTGACAGGACCAATGGGTGAGTCAACAGCTGTAGCTGCGGCGAATGTGAACGTTTGGATTGGAACTATATCGTTTCTGCCGCTTCTTTGGGCGGTTGTAGCTGACGCGTTTCTCGGACGTTTCCGAACTATCATCATCTCAGCTTCTCTCTACATCTTGGTATATAAAGAGTTCATCATTGTATACATTTTCATCACTACAATCTTCACTATTGATGATTTGATGTAAAAAAAAAAAAAAAAAAAAAAAAAAAACAGGGATTTGGGTTGCTGTCGTTTTCAGCCATGATTCTGTCTCGCTCCCAAGCTCCGGATCAACTCCAAGTGACTCTCTTATTCGTGTCTCTGTATCTTATAGCCATAGGACAAGGCGGTTTCAAACCGTGTATTAAGGTATTTGGAGCTGATCAATTCGATGAAAATGATCTAAACGAGAGCAAAGGCAGGAGTTCTTACTTCAACTGGTTCATGTTTGGAAGCTGTGCTAGCATAACAACAACTCTTTTTGTCTCTACCTACATCCAAGAGAATCTAAGTTGGTCATTAGGTTTTGGTACTCAATGTGTTTCCATGCTACTTGCTCTGTTTCTCTTCCTCCTTGGAACTAAGACTTACCGGTTTACCACTGCAAGAGGAGAAAAGAACAACCCTTTTGCTAGAATTGGACGTGTTTTCATGGAGGCGGTAAAGAACAGAAGACAAGACCATTTAGGTTTAGGTCATACAAACGAGAGCCTCCCTCTCCTCCCTCACCAGGGTTCCGTGCAATACAAGTAATATAACCTAACAAAAATTCTGTTTGTTTTTTAATGTTCCTATGTCAAATGCTTTAGATACTATTATCATGCAGATTCCTAGACAGAGCGGCGGTTTCGTGTGCCTTATCTGACATTGAAGAAACAAAAGCAGTGCTTAGGCTTGTTCCCATATGGATGAGTTGCTTAGTCTACGCCATTGTAAATGCACAACCTTCTACTTTCTTTATAAAGCAAGGAGCTATTATGAACAGGTCAATCTCACCAGGATTCTTAGTCCCTTCAGCTACATTCCAAAGTTTCATAAGCCTTTCGACTGTTATCTTCATCCCAATCTACGACCGTCTACTTGTCCCTATCACAAGATCCTTCACGCAGATCCCATCAGGAATCAAAATGCTTCAAAGGATTGGCATTGGCATTTTCCTTTCCGTTGTTGCTATGGTAGTAGCCGCCTTGGTCGAGACTAAAAGGCTACAAACCGCTAGGGATGATCTTACTTTACCGATGAGCGTGTGGTGGTTGGTTCCTCAGTACGTTCTCTATGGAGTCGCTGACTCCTTCACAGTGACGGGTTTGCAAGAGTTATTCTACGATCAAGTCCCTAGTGAGCTTAGGAGCGTTGGTATGGCTATGAACCTAAGCATATACGGGGCTGGAAACTTCTTAAGCAGCTTCATGATATCCGTCATAGATAGACTCACCAGCCAATCTGGTCAAACGAGCTGGTTCGATAATGACCTGAACAAAGCTCATTTAGATTATTTCTACTGGCTACTGGCTTGTCTCAGCTTTATTGGTTTAGCTTTCTACTTGTGGTTCGCCAAGTCATATGTCTACAACAGACCAAGCATACAAAAATAAAAAGTTATAATGCATTTTTCGTGGAACTCTTATTAAAATAATAAATTTTTCATATTAGATGAGTAAACAAATCAAACAAACAAAGGTAAACAAACAGATATTTTATAAACTTAATTTTAAAAGTAAAAATTGGGAAACACAAACACAATTAGGGATATGCACGCCTAAAAATTCATTAGTTCATGTACTAATCATCTCAACCTCATTTCATTTTAACTCTAAAACTAGAGCTTGGCCGCAAATCCGTGTTTATAAGTAAATATTAATTTGTCTAAGTGATAATATATTTTAAATAATTTTAACTGTATTAAATAATTTTTAATATGACATTTTTAATCATAATAATTGTATAGTTCATATTGAGTAATTTTGTTTTGTCTTTAAACTGTCAAGTGTAATATATACGTTTTTAGAATATAACCTGGACATCTGCACGAATGTATTTTTACTTTTGTGGATCAAAATCTTATGATAATTTATAATAAAATTGTTTTATATACTATTTAACTTAAAATATTGTATTCTGATTTTAGTATATGAATACCTAAATCTATTTAGGTAGTGGATTTATAATTGTTTTGTCATGTTTATTAATTAGTTATTAATAATATAAAATTAATATATCTAAATTGATTTTTGTCATGATTTTAAGGTTGTTAATCAATATATCATTAGTTATTTTCATGTTTATTAATTAGTTATTTGAAATTTATATTTTAACATTAATTAGTTTAAAAACCAATCTAAGTATGTTAAATGTTTAATCAATATATCATTTACAAAATAATTATTTATTAAATTAGAAAAGACAATTAATACTTAAATGTATGCTTATTAATTATTTAAGTGGCATTATTTTGTAAATAAGTTTTAAGATTTAGAGATATTTCTTGTTTATACTTCTATTTTAATAAGATAGACTAAAGCTTGATTTATGCACCCGCGCGGATGTTTTTTTTTATAAGTAAATATCTATTTGGTATAAGTGATATTATATATTTTAAAATTTAACAGTATTAAATAATTTCTAATATGATATTTTAAAATAAAATAATTTTATAGTTTATATTGATTAAATTTATTGTGCCTTGGAAATCGTCAGTTGTCATCTATATTTTTAGAATATTACTCGTGCATTTGCACAAATGTACTTTTAAGATCAAAATTTTATGATAATGTATAAAAATTGTTTTATATAATATTTAATTTGTTGTATATATTTTATAGTATAAAATTTATCATATTGAATTTAAATTGAACTAATATGAAAATATACATAAATAAATATATATTATTTTATTTTTATTTATATAATATAAATGATTTGTATGTGATTTTATTTTTAGTTATCACTAATTAAATTTAATAGCAATATTGTTTTTAAAATTTAATAAATGGATATTTATATTAATTAAGTGATTTTATGATTATTTTTATTATTTTATTAATTAGTTATTAATAATTAATAAATCTTGTTTTTCATGGTTTGTGGTTGTTTACCTAATCAATATAATATTAATTGTTTTTCTTAAGTTAATGAATTAGTTATTTTTAAAAAAATAATGTAAATTAGTTTGAAAATCACTTTAGGTATGTTTTATGGTTGTTTAATTTGAAAAAATATTAAAAATTAGGATTAAATAGTTTACTGGTATTAAAGTGTTATTAAATAGTTATTTTAGTTTAGTATTGATTTAGAAAATGATTTATTAAATTAGAAAAAGACAAAGACTGCTCAAAGATAGGTTTATTTAATTACTTTAGTCATATGATTGTAAATAAGTTGTAAGTGTAAGAGATAATTTTTATTTATACTTATATTTTAATAAGATAGACTAGATCTTGATCCGCGCGAACGCGTATATTTATTTATTGGTTTTAGTATTTTGTTTGTACTAAATGATATATTTGTAATATTTAGTCACAAATTTAGATTGAAATTAAAATTTGCAGTTATAACAAAATTTAAGTTTAAATTTAAATTTTATTAAAATATTGTGATATAAATTTTTATAAAATATTCTGATATAAATTTCATTATTATCCTAATTTAAATAGTATAGGGTGGGTCATATTTTTTTCCAATTCCATAATCTTAACACACCTTAAAAACAAATAAAATAAATTTATAAATTCACAAAAAATATAAAAATATTTAGAATTATAATTTATATTAAATTATTATTTTAAAATAATCACACACTGATGTTGTTTATTAACTTTACATGTGACCGTCTACATATTTGTTTTCACTTTTAATTTTTTTGGTACTAAAGAGTACAAAATATATTTTTAATTTAAATGTATTACATAATTGTTAATATAATATTTAAAAAATATAAAAAAATATTTATTACTTTGAATAACTATACTTTGTGATTTTAATCATCTATTATATCACATTGTATCATATAAACAAATATAATATTTACAAATAATTAGACTTATATATATATATAAGAAAACATTATACCAATAATTTATGAATATATTATTTTATATTTTATATTTATGATTATGATGTATGACTTTTTACTTTATTTTTTATTACTAATAAATATTGAAAAATATTTAATATGTTAATACTAAATCATTAGGAAATCTATTGAAAAATCTATTTTCGTTAAGAAAGACATTAAGAAAGACATTATTTAAATTAAGAAAATCTATTATTTAAATTATGAAAGACATTAGATGCTTAAATCTATTATTTAAATTAGGAAAAAACAAACATACTTAAATAGATGTTCCATAAATATATCAGTGGTATTATAGTGTAAATAAATGGTAAAGTTAAGTGAAATTTTTTATTTTGTACTTCTCTTTTAATAATATAGATGAAGATTATAGTAAGAAATGTTATAATTCTACTACACTTAAAAATGAAATAAAAATGTGTTTCTCCTATAAATGAAAGAACAAATTTATTTTTTGTTCATTATTCCATTTTCACTTTAAAGTGGAGTAAATCTCAACTAGTAACATTTTTAAGAAAAAAATGAATAAAATGTTTTATTTTTATTTTATTTTCATAAATAAAAATTTTGAGCTTTTTGGTTAAAATAAGTGTAGAAAAGAAAACATACAATGAAATGCAAAACAAAGAAAATGACCCATACAATCCCAAGTGGGTTTGATTTGTAAATGTCCAGAAACACACAAAACAGCCTAAAGTGATTACTTGAAACCCTATCCCTCCAATCAGCTGCCGCCGACACACATCGACGATTTACAAGCAAGGATTGAACCGTAACTCTGCAGGGGGAAAGACTATAAAAGGGAATACTCACCAAAGGAGATTTCACGAGTGAGAGCCTGATGGAGTGGGTGCCGATCGAGCTGGTCCAAAACCGTTGTTGTAGTCAGCCGTTGTCGGAGCTCCTTTCAAGACCCGACGTCGTTCTCATAACGGCGAGCTTACTTAACAGCCGCTAGCAGCTCAAGCACCATTACACCTAATTCACTGATCTTCCTCCGCCATAGAAGAAAATGGAAAAAGTATACCAGCATGCAGTCTTAGACGAAGGAAGAGAAATGGAGACAGTTGAGGAAGCACACCAGACTTGGTCCTTAATAGATCCAGACATGTAAGAACCGCCGTCCCCAAACATCACTAAGACAAAGCGAGACCATCAGAGATGCCATATCTGCCACCAAACATGCAATGAAGATCATTTTACCTTTCAAAATCCATGTCCTCTTATTGGTTCATGTACGAATATCATTATACTTTTCAAGCTTTCCTAATATACACGTAAGAGTATCTTAAATATTATATTTTATATAATTCAAAAATGAAATTAAAATTTACTTTAACTCATTTTATCAAACTAAAAGTAAGTATAATTTACATTAGAATTATAAAATAATATTTTTGTGTAATAAAAAAAATAGTAGAATTACATTTATTATGAAATATAGGGAGTATTTCCTTTGGCTAAATCAAAGATCCCAACAACACCCCGACCAAGAACAGAAACAACACGAGTTAGGTACTTTTTTAATCTCTTTTTTTTCTTATCGACATGACTTCCAGCGAGGCTAATTGACTGTTTTATACGGAAACAACAATACAAGATCTTTGTCTACATTTCTAAACTCTTAACATATCAAACACAATGGCTACCAGCACCGTCGCTTCCGCGGATGAGCTTGGAAACACAGTCGTCAGATCCTCTTCCGGTGGATGGAAGTCGGCGAGGCTCATCATCTGTTCGTAAATGCAATCATTAGTTCCTCACTAGTTGCTTTAAAAACTTTGGCTAAATCATCTTGTGTTTTTTTGTTGTTGTTGAGCTTTTTGTAGTTGTGGAAATGGCCGAGCGGTTCGCGTATTTCGGGGTATCTTCAAACCTGATAACGTACTTGACAGGACCATTGGGCCAGCCAACAGCTGCAGCTGCAGCGAATGTGAACGTTTGGATTGGAACAATGTCGTTTCTGCCGCTTCTCTGGGCGTTTGTAGCTGACGGGTGTCTTGGTCGTTTCCGTACTATCATCATCTCATCATCTCTCTACATCTTCGTATGTAACATGTTCATCATTGTATACACTTTTTCATCAATATTGCGTTATTGATGATTTCATGGGGAAAAAAATAAACAGGGACTCGGCTCGCTGTCATTCTCAGCCATGGTTCCTTCTGACTCCAGAGATTCGAACCAGCTCAAAGTGACTCTATTCTTATCTTCTCTGTTTCTTATCGCAATAGGACAAAGCGGTTACAAACCGTGTGCTAAGGTTTTTGGAGCTGATCAATTCGATGGAAATGATCTAAAAGAGAGAAAAGCCAAGAGTTCTTACTTTAACTGGTTGATGTTTGGAACCTGTTTTAGCATAACAACCACTCGCTTGGTCTCTACCTACATCCAAGAGAACCTAAGCTGGTCCTTGGGTTTTGGTATTCAATGTGTTTCCATGCTACTTTCTCTGTTTCTCTTCCTCCTTGGAACTACCTCTTACCGCTTTACTTCTGAAAGAGGAGGAAAGAAAAACCCTTTTGCTAGAATTGGTCGTGTTTTCATGGAGGCAGTTAAGAACAGAAGGCAACAAGATTCAGATATAGCTAATGCAAACGAGACCCTCCTTCTCCTGGCACAACAGAGTTCTGAGAAATTCAGGTAACAAAAGTAACACATAGGTTCTGTTTTTTCTTCTTCTTTTAGAATCTTTGAGGCTACGTTGTCTTCGTACCATCTTAGTTCTCATGTTTTTCTAACCGTAATTTTACAATGAAACCATTTCCGATAACATATTTTTTTCATGTGGACGTAACCGAATTGGTGAATCAGTTAAATTTATTCATCTAATTTCCGCATTTTTCATTTATAGGAGTTCAGTTATTGTTATAAATTCTCATTTCAACACTTTTGTCAACTCCTCGATGATTTTTACAGATTCCTCAACAGAGCAGCCATTTCATGTGAATTGGCTGAAGTTGAAGAAGCAAAATCAGTGCTTAGGCTTGTTTCCATATGGGTGAGTTGCTTAGTCTACGCCATTGTGTATGCACAGTCTCCTACTTTTTTCACTAAGCAAGGAGCCACAATGGACAGGACAATCTCACCAGGACTCTTAGTCCCTGCAGCTTCACTCCAGTGTTTCATAAACATATCAATTATAGTCTTCATCCCAGTCTACGACTGTCTATTCGTCCCAATCGCAAGATCCTTCACGCATATCCCATCAGGAATCACAATGCTTCAAAGGATTGGCACAGGCATCTCTCTTTCCATTCTTGCTATGGTAGTAGCCGCCTTAGTCGAGACCAAAAGGCTACAAACCGCTAGGGATGACCTCACCATACCGATGAGTGTCTGGTGGTTGGTTCCGCAGTACGTTCTCTGTGGAGTCGCGGATGGTTTCACAATGGCGGGTTTACAAGAGTTCTTCTATGACCAAGTCCCTAGTGAGCTTAGGAGCGTTGGCATGGCTATGAACCTAAGCATATACGGGGCTGGAAACTTCTTAAGCAGCTTCATGATATCCGTCATCGATAGACTCACCAGCCACTCTGGTCAAACTAGCTGGTTCGATAACGACCTGAACAAAGCTCATCTGGATTATTTCTACTGGCTACTGGCTTGTCTCAGTTTCATTGGTTTAGCTTTCTACTTGTGGTTCGCCAAGTCATATGTCTACAACCGATCAAACACCTAGCCAGCTGAATTAAGCTTCAGAAATGGACTTCAGAACCAACCAAATAGAGATATACATTCTAGCATTTTTTAATTGGAAAAATATTACGTATAGTAATTAAGCATAATTTGGGTTTCTTGCACATAATAAGAACTAGTCTATGGAGATCAATCATCTCAATTTTTTTTAAAAAAAATAAATTTACTTCAACGACAAAACAATTAGTCATTTACAAATGAGGCGTTGGAAAAAATATGAAGGACCTAAAAATCGTAGCAATTTTCTCAATAACAAAAAAAAAAAAAGAATTGCTCAATAACAGAGCGTGACAAATTCAAATATGATGCACTTCAAACCAGCGATGGAGAGAGAAAAAATATTATACTATTATTATTAATTATGTGATATTGCTCGTTGTTGCCCAATAAAGCATATCAGAATGAAAAGTTTTAATTACAAAATGACTATGTATAAAATGTTCGCAAGCTCAGCTCAAAACATGTATTAATAACTTTCTATATTTAGATATATATAATATGTGACATCTTTTTTTAACACCCCATATGTGACATATATATCTTATTAAAAAGATATATGAAATTAACATTTAGTTAACTTCTGATTTTTAAAAGTGCTTCTGAAATTACAACTGATCCTAGAAATTTCATTAAATTATTTTTATCTACATATTTGACAATTTAAATATAATGCACCATGACACTTGAGATTATTCTACCATTTAAATGATATTTTATATTTAAATATAGCAAATCCTTTTTAACAAAAAATGATTCTTGTTTTAAATAACTAATTAAATTCTTTCTTATTATTAAAATATTATAATAAATATTAGTTAAATTTTAGTTTTAAGAATAAAGAATAAAACTGTAAAATTTATGTTACAACAAGTTAAAATTAATAAACTATATAATATATTTATACAAAAAAAAAGAAAATGATTAGATCTTAAAATTTTACATATACAACTATTATTATCTTAAATGCTAAAACATCAGAAAAAAAAATTATCAGAAAATTTAAAATTTTGTTAAGACCATCGTTAAATTGGTCTAATGGTAAAAAAATTGCAGCTGTAATTTCCGCTACGTGAATTCAATTTATGCTGGAAAGAATTATTTACAATGTTTGGGTTTGCGACAAAGTGAAACTATTTTTTTTTTACACCCAAAAATAAAAACATTAGAAAGTTTAAAATTTTGTTAATGTTAATCATACGAAGTGTGATTAGAATCTAATGTATGTGTTATGTTAGTATTCATAAATCTTTTGATATCATGATGTATTGCAAATATATATATTTTTGCATATTCTTTTTGTATTGTTTCAATATTGTGCACGCAAATAAATTAATAGTTAAAATTTAATATAAATGTTTCTTGCCATTTTTAATATTTTTGTATCGGATACGAATACTAGTCAAAATCTTAAGATCAAAACTATATGTTGGAAGACATCTAATTGCGATTATGCATATGTTCTAGTGACACATAATCTTTATATATTAAACTAATGATATATTTTAATGTGGAAATTCTATCCTATCTTTTTAATTGATGCAGAATATCTTGAACCTATCTCACTATTGGATCATTTATATTATATATAGATCGATCGATTCAATAGTCTGAAACCACGAGGATGCACATGAACTTACAAATGAAATCGAATAACATTGATTCTCCAGCCAATTTCTAATATTCAAAATCAATAAAACAAAGCACATATCCAATAATACATTGTGGGCCCTTGCCACATACAGAAACAACACGTGTGACTGAAAGGAATTAATAGAGTAAACTTTTACTTTAAATCAATATTTACTCTAGGTTAAACTAAAAGGTTACCAAGTTAAATATAAATTTTTATTATTTACTCTATATATTGTGTATAAAAAAAGAAAATACACACAAAAGCTCTGAATGAAAAAACAGATCAAGCGTTCCAGATCAAGTAGTTCAAACGGATTTAGAGATATATTAGTGAATCAAGATGATCTAGCAGTCCAAAACATATGTTCGAATTGTGAAAATGGACAAAAAATGATAAAAATATTATACAAAAATTAAAATAATTTATATTACTATTTATTTTCATAAATAAAAGTATTTCTAAATAATTTATAATTTCAACTAATATATTTTTTATTCAAAATATAATAGAAAATTAACTTATATTTATTTATTTTGAATTTTAAATTAAATACATGTAATTTTGGATGACTTAAAATGATTATAATTTGAGTAAAGTAGTATAATAATTTTGGTTAAAATTTTAGTATATCATTATACATAAGAGATGCTTTACGTGATTGGTTTTATTAATTAAATAATTATAAAATAGATAGTAGATAGTTTAATATAAAAAACTTATGCAACATTGAAAAAATTATAATATTTCAAATAGATAATCCAAATAAAAAGTATTGACTGCCCTTACACTCCCTTTTGAAGTGTTTTTACTGTTAAAGACAGTTCATTTTTTCGTTACACTTGCTCACACATTTGAACTACTTGTGAATTATATTTTTTTAAATGTGGAACATACACATTTTGTTATTTGTTTCTTGAATGGGAAATTGTAGATGGAGCATCCATGTTGACATGAGAACCACTTTTTGATCCACCCTCCATTCAAATTCTAGGAATCTAATTGGTAAAAGTAGCACAACTCGGAAGAAAAAAGGATAGAAGAAATGAGTGAAAGAAAAAATAAGACAAAAAGTGTATAGAATAAAAGTTTACTCTATAGAGAAGAGAGAGGAAAATTTTACTCTAAAAACTATAAAAAAAAACATTTACTCTACACAAATGTAACTATTTTCATTTTGATTGGATTGATTTTAGCGTAACTAGGTGTAAATCACTTATAACTAGGTGGAAATCACTTACTACTCTACATAAGTTACTCTAAAAGTGACTTTCAGTCACAGCCTAAATGTTATCTATTTTTTTAGGAGTGTCGTAAATTATTTTTTTAAAATAATATAATTTAAAAATAATTAAAATAAAAATGTTATTAAAATAGCCATTATACATAATATTAGACTTCATTATATTTTGTTATTTAAAAATTAAAATAATTATATAAAATGTTTTGTCACTAGTGTCAAAATTGTCAAATTGTTAATAAAAATAAACATAAATATTCAATTCANGTTTTTATATTTTTGGTAAACTTTAATTTTATCAAAAAGTATAACGAGACATATTTTATAATTTATTTTGTAAATGGTTGAATAACTTTTAATTTTTAGATTTAATGATATTTCATGTAAAATGAAAATTTTAATATATGTATTTCATTTAAAACATTTTATATTTAAAAATGGATGGAGTTGTAAAAGAAATTATCTTGATATTCAGAAACGTATTTTAAATCTTAAAAACAGTAATAAATAAATAATGAAATACGTGGCAGGTAAGTTGGTTAAACCTTTTTCGTAGAGCTATTCTTCTTGTCTCTCTCATCTTTTTTTTTTACTTTCTTTTTATTTTCTAATTTAAGAAATCCTCGTATAATATTTTCATTAATGATGGCCTAAACAAACTATTATTTTGGTATTCTATATTATTGTTTAATGGGTAATATCCATTTACAAATAATGCAATATTATATATAATTGGCTTATATTTTGTGTTCTTTTGCGGTGGTTGCAATGTCACATCAACTTTCCTTTTTTGTCAAAGACTCAAAGTAGTCACATCTGCTTCTCCTCTTTCTCTTCTCTTTCATAGTCACGTTGACTATTTCTATTTGGAGCACCGGCTGCTCATATATAAAACAGAAACCATTTAACGCGGGCTTCTTATTTTAATTATTTTCGACTAATTGAACATGTTCTAATAGTTGACGAAACACAAGAACATGTTCCAACGAGGCAACGACTTCAAACTAAAAGAAATAAAAGAAAGCACCATCCGCTGCACGAGTAAACTATTTTATTGTTATCTACGCACCAATATAACCTGCCGTCTACCTTCATTTAATACCATGTCACATGCATTACAAAAACATTACAAGAAGCAATAACTATGTCTTTATAATTTCCCAAACAGAAAAAAACAGCCAAACAAACATAATGTCTAACACCGACGTAGCCGCGGAGGAGTTTGGAAAGACAGCCGTAAGATCCTCCTCTGGTGGATGGAGATCTGCTAGGCTCATCATTTGTAAGTAAAAAGTCTAAATGATAGTCTTGTTGATTCTCTTGCAGTTCTGATTCGTGTTCATTAATGATTTTTTTGTAGGTGTAGAAATGGCTGAGCGATTCGCATATTATGGTATATCGACTAACCTGATAACGTACTTAACGGGACCATTAGGAGAGTCAACAGCTTCAGCTGCGGCTAATGTCAACGCTTGGAGTGGAACCGTCTCGTTTCTGCCGCTTCTCTGGGCGTTTGTAGCTGACGCGTTTCTTGGTCGTTTCCGTACTATCATCATCTCATCTTCTCTATATGTCATGGTATATATAATAACAATTTTTAATCTCCTCTTAAAATGTTTTTATTACCAAAGTTACTTAGATAACTGATGTGATGAAACAAAACAACACAGGGACTTGGGTTGCTGACGTTTTCAACCATGATTCATTCCCAAGAGCTCCAAGTGACTCTCTTCTTCTGCTCTCTGTATCTTGTAGCCGTAGGACAAGGCGGTTACAAACCGTGTATTAAGGTATTTGGAGCTGATCAATTCGATGTTAATGATATAAAAGAGGCGAAAGCCAAGAGTTCTTTCTTCGACTGGTTAATGTTTGGAAACTGTATTACCATACTGACATCTCAGTTGGTCTCTAGTTACATCCAAGAGAACCTAAGTTGGTCACTAGGGTTTGGTATTCCAAGTGTTTCCATGCTACTTGCTCTGTTTTTGTTCCTCCTTGGAACTACCTCTTACCGTGTTAGTACTGATAGAGGAGGGAAGAAAAACCCTTTTGCTAGAATCAGTCGTGTTTTCGTGGAGGCATTAAAGAACAGAAAGCAAACTGATGTAGATAACCTGAAAGAGAACCTCCTTCTCCTACCTCACCAAGATTCCAAGGAATACAGGTAACATACTTAGCATACATATTTTTCTTGTTTAGAATCTTGGATCCCACGTTTCTATTCTTTATTTTACATCAGAATGACTTTCTATTATTAATATAATAACCAATAAAAAGCAATTATCAGTTCAAAAATCTAGCACTCTTAGCCCACGTTTGTGCTTAAACCATCTTGGTTCAGCCGGTAAATATAAGAGGGATTTATGACTATGTCAAACCGATTTTGAGATGAAAGTTTGACAGTTTCTCTTGGAAACTATGCAGATTCCTTGACAGAGCAGCGGTTTCATGTGATTTAGACGAGATTGAAGAAGCAAAAGCGATGCTTAGGCTTGTTCCCATATGGATGACTTGCTTAGTCTTTGCCATTGTGTATGCACAATCCTATACTTTCTTCACAAAGCAAGGAGCGACAATGAACAGGTCAATCTCCCCAGGACTCTTAGTCCCTGCAGCTTCACTCCATGGTGTCACAAGCCTAACAATTATCGTGTTCATCCCACTCTACGACCATCTACGCGTCCCCATGGGTAGATTATTCACTCATAGCTCATCAGGAATCACAATGCTTCAAAGGATAGGCACAGGGATTTTTCTGTCCATTCTTGCTATGGTAGTAGCCGCCTTGGTCGAGATCAAAAGGCTCCAAGCCGCTCAAGATGATGTCACCGTACCGATGAGCGTGTGGTGGTTGGTTCCACAATACGTATTCATTGGACTCTCGGACGTGTTCACAAGAATTGGTTTGCAAGAGCTCTTCTATGACCAAGTCCCTTGTGAGCTTAGGAGCCTTGGTATGGCCTTAAACCTAAGCATTTACGGTGTCGGCAACTTCCTAAGCAGCTTTATGATATCAGTCATTGATAAGGTCACGAGCCATTCTGATCAAAGCAGCTGGTTCGATAATGACTTGAACCAGGGTCATCTAGATTACTTTTACTGGCTACTTGCTTGTCTCAGCTCCATTGCTTTAGTCTTCTACTTGTGGTTCGCCAAGTCATATGTCTACAACAGACTAAACACCTTCTAAAGCATTGTCCTCTGATCTGCCTAATGTTTTGAGCTTTCTTCATTTACTGTTATGTACCTTAGAATCAACCAAATCATGATTACATACTAGCATGTTATGAATTGAATATTATGAGGATTTTGTAAAAGTACACTAAATTATTCTTGAGTTTTAATTAATACACCATTTTATTATTGTAGAGACCTATTCTTTTCATTTGATAATTGAGTAAAATACTAAAATGTCCTCAATGAAACTTAACAACAATTAAAGTCCACAGTATCATTTTTAATAAACATAATTATTTTTAGAGTGATAATAAGAAATATTTTTATTTTATTTCATACAAAATTTACTTCTAAATTCTAAACAACAATGATCTATGATATATTGTTTATAAAGTTATCGATAGTAATTCTAATAATCTATTTATGGAAAACTTTCCTACATGTGTCTTTTTTATCTGAACCAAAAAAACTCCTGAATTAGCAGTTGGCAAAAACATTAATTAATGATTTTATATCAATAGCTTATTCTATAAAAAAATTATCAAAAAGTTTTGATTTGAAAAAAGAAACGTATCGAATACGATAGCTTTAGAACAAAAGCAAGAAATCGAAAATGATTGATTAATCCAAACGAATTATTTATAATTTTACAATCACATGACAGTGACAATGCTCGCTCGTTCCAACTACGTCAATCAACCATGTCTTTATATAAAACTTAGACCAGATCTCAGTCATTGTGATATGACTCTAGAAAAAAACTGTAAGAAGAAGCAATGTCGATCTCTGAGGCTGCTGATGAGGCCGTTACTACACTTTTAAACGGTATAGTTGATGGTTCTGTCGATTTCCGAGGCAATCCATCGGTCAGATCGACCTCCGGTGGATGGAGATCCTCTGGCTTCATCATCGGTAAGTAATTAACTTGTTTCCCAAGCCTCCTAAAGTCCTCCCGCCATATTCTTATAAAAGAGAATATTCCGGCAGGTGCGGAAGTGGCTGAGAAGTTCGCCTACTTGGGGATAGCGTCGAACCTCATAACTTACTTCACGGGACCGTTGGAGATGTCAACTGCATCTGCAGCGTCAAACGTGAACCTCTGGCTTGGAACGGCAGCGTTTTTGCCTCTGATATGGGGTTCTATCGCAGACTCTTTCCTCGGCCGTTACCGTACCATTCTCTTAACCTCCTCTCTCTATATCTTGGTAAGAGCATCCATCTACCCATTATGCTTCTAAAAATATGTATATATATTAATATTAATATTTAATTGTATAATTATTAATTTTATAAGAAACTCAACCAAAATAAAATTTTAGAATAAAAGTTTTTTTAGAACCCTAATGCATAGATACTCCAGTGGGGAGTGTTTTCAAGACATCATTATCCATAGTTTCTAAACTGGGGTTCTTAACTCATGATTTGATATTTTTTATATATTTTTCGACTAAGAGACGGTTCTTATATCTTTTATCCGAAGCTAAAAATCCCGATTAAGAGACCGGAAATAATGATGGCTTAAGTAACTGGTAACTTTGGTTCTATGCATAGCCGGATAAAACATTAGTGTTGTCGTCCAAATTATAAAATGCTATCATACATCGGTCGCATAAAGTAACCCTTAAATTGTAAATAATTTTTTTAAATATTAGCATAAAAATGTTTATCTCATATAAATCTCAAGGCATCGTTTTTAAGCTTTTCTGTTGGGAACTAATTTTATATTTTTGATTTTATGCGTTCAGGGACTTGGGTTGCTTACGTTTTCAGCAACGATTCCATCTCTCTGTAAAGATGAAGAAACATTCGTCTCGTGCGTTTCTCAGCTCAAAGTAACGATCTTTTTCTCTGCTCTCTATCTAATAGCGATAGGCGAAGGAGGGTTCAAGGTATGTATTAGGGCTTTTGGAGCAGATCAGTTTGATGAAAAAGATCCTAAAGAATCCAAAGCCAAGAGTGTTTACTTTAACTGGTCGTATTTCGCGAGATCAACTGGTATATTGACCACTCGTTTGATCTCTAACTATGTCCAAGAGAATCTGAGTTGGGCTTTAGGGTTTGGGATTCCATGTCTTTCCATGATGCTTTCTTTGTTCTTGTTTTTACTTGGAACCAACACTTACCGCTTCAGCACTGGAGGAGAAGGAAGAAAGCATACTAACCCTTTCGTTAGAATCGGTCGTGTTTTCGTCGCTGCAGCTAAGAACCGACAACAAACATCTTCAGAAACGTTCCTTCTTGTCCCTACTGAAAGTTTAAAGACATTCAGGTGATGCTGTGTTTACATCTGTTGTTAGCTTTTCTTCTAATTCAAAACTAATCACATTTTCTATTTTTAGTCAAGATTTTTTATCCAAAAGTTAAAAAAAGATTTGAGAAAACAAACATTAAAACCTCTAACTTTCAAATTAAAGCAAAAAAAAAACTTTCAACTCAATAAAATGTTTTTTTTGGAAACTGTAGATTCCTGGACAGAGCGGCGATTTCTTGTGATCCACGTGAAGTTGAGGAAGCAAGAGCTGTATTGAGTCTTGTTCCAATTTGGATGTGTTGTCTAGTTTTTGGCATTGTGTATGCTCAGTCTCCTACTTTCTTCACAAAGCAAGGATCAACAATGAACAGATCAATCTCATCAACACTCTTAGTCCCAGCAGCAACACTCCAATGTTTCATAAACCTATCAATCCTCGTCTTCATCCCAGTATACGACCGTTTATTCGTCCCCATGGCAAGATCAATAACTCATAGACCAGCAGGAATCACAACGCTTCAGAGAATTTCCACCGGCATTTTCCTCTCAGTTCCTTCATTGGTAATAGCTGCTTTGGTGGAGATGAAAAGACTCAAGACGGCTAGAGATCAGGGACTAGTTGATTCGCCTGAAGCCACGGTTCCAATGAGTGTTTGTTGGTTGATTCCACAATACGTTCTCTATGGTGTTTCTGACGTTTTCACTATGGTTGGTTTACAAGAGTTTTTCTATGGACAAGTCCCCGTCGAGCTTAGGAGCTTGGGACTATCTTTGTACCTTAGTGTAGTCGGCATAGGCAACTTCTTGAGTAGCTTCATGGTATCTGTCATCGAGAAAGCCACAAGTCAGTCCGGTCAAGTGAGTTGGTTTGCTAACAACCTGAACCAAGCACATCTTGATTACTTCTATTGGCTCCTTGCTTGTCTCAGCTCTGTGGCCTTCGTTTCCTTTGTCTATTTTGCCAAGTCGTATGTATACAGGAGCCTAAAGTAAACTCGTTATCTATCTTGAGAGGAATAATATTGATTGAAATGAAAAATAAAAATTCAGTGAAAGTAGTTAGAGGGATAGCATCAGAATTTCCTATGCTATTAGACATTAATCTTTGTAAGCCATTATTTTTCGTTTAAATGTTATAATGGTTAAATTCAGACACACACAATCTACTACATACCTTTAAAGAAAAAAAACCTTTTTCTCAATTAATTTCTTTTATTTTGAATTTGTAACTTTTTTGGAACCTATTTCATTACCTTTCAAACATTCGAGTTATAAATAAAAAGAAAATTTAACAAAACTGTACCAATAAGAGAAAATACAACATAAAATAGATACATAAATAACTCTACGATAAAAAGACAGCGAATTATGATTCAAACTTGAATATGTCAAAACAAGGTTCACAACACCCTCAGAAACTTGAGATTTAGTTACCTCGAATTGTGACGTTAACATTCAATCCGCATCTCAGACTATCGTCACGGCGAACCCGCTGCATCTTCAGGCCCCAAATGAGCCGCTACACAAGATAGCAAGACGGCTATAAATATGAACAAAAACCTCCATTTAAAAATTGGAGAGAAATCATTTCTCAAAAGAAAATCAATTGACGGAACGGTTCGCTTCTCCAAAGAGAAAGATGAGGATGATGAGCAAGTGATAAACTCTTCGAACAAGAGAGATAAATCACTGAGTCTATAACTATTTCAATAATGATCCAAATGAATCCATCCATAATCTTTAGAAAAATTGCCAAGTAGACCAGTATCCCCACAAAAAAGTGGGTTGTGAAACATGTATAAGAAAGAAAAAGTCTAAAACTGGTGGGCTTACTAAGCCCATTATCAACTTCTGAAAGCCCAAACTCTAGTACGACCTTGAGAAACCCTTGCCAGAATCAAGAATCAAACATGGTGAACGAGAAATGGTGGGGGACAAAACGGGATGAGTACGGTGGTGGGATGAGAGCCGGTCCAGTCCTCTTTTCCGCTGAAGATGAGATGAATCGCAGCGGGGATGGCAGCAGATCTGAGATGCGAGTTGACGATGAGTGTGAGAGATGCTTAGCAATCGGAGGTGAGAGATGACGGTGGACAAATCCGGCGAGATGCTTAGCAATAAGAGGTGAGAGATGAAGGTGGACTAGGTTTGTAGATCTGAATTGCAAAGGAGTATGTCACATTGAACAAGAGTCAACGAGATGTGAGATGGTACTTTGACAAACTTTCTGAAAATCTCTGGTTGCAAAAAGAATAGTTCTGATGTGCACTTCACAGCGACCAGATGCTATGGAGGTGGTGGGAGAGGAGAAAGAGAAGGAAAGAGGAATCCCCCTGATATATGCGGCACCGGTGGAGCCCCACCTATAATGCAAAGAAGAAGTACTTCTACTTACAACTACGAACATGCTCAAGAACCTGTCGACTTGAGCAGAAGCGAAGATCCAAACGAGAGACCTTGAGGTGACGGTGCAGAAGTAACATAGATAAGAATGAGAGAGGATAGTGATAGAGATGGCTCAACGCCGGTGGCTAGAAGCACCACCAGTGTCGAGGATACGATATGGTAGCTCTATCTCGATACCTAGACAAAGAGTGTTAGGGCAAACTTTGTAACTAACATACTTCATTTGTTATAAAATCATCTTCAACTCCTTACTATTTTCAACTCCTTACTATTTTTAACTTTAAGTATTATTGTAGAATAAAATTTTTAAAATATCAGTTTTCATATTAAAAATAAATAAAGGAATGTTATTTTCTCATAAAAAATACATTAGAATAAACATCATTTATATTATTTAACTTTTCTATTTTATAAGAATATAGAGAAATGTATTAGAAATGGTTTAACTAACTAAATCGATTAAAATGACCAGAGTGTACCCTTAGAGCACCTTTATCCGGGTCTCTTAAGGGAGTCTCTTGCACTGTTCGCGGACCCCACTAACCTGTAGGACCCGTGAACAGTGCAAGAGACGGTTCCAAAAACTCTTAAATAAGAACCGTCTCTTGCACTGTTCACGGACCCCATTAACACGTGTCGATTCGCGATTGGTTTGATTTTTTTTTTTTTTTTTTAGAAAAACAGAAAAAAGTAAAAAAAGAAAAAAAAAGAAAAAAGAAATAAGAAACTCTTCGAGGGTTTTTGGGATAAAGATGCCCTTACATGTCCCAGCGACCGTAGTAAATCTATACTATTAAAAGGGACTATCTTTGGCTCCAGGGAGTGTTCACATCATCGTAAATTTTTCTCTCAAAAAAAACCATGTGGCATTATTATTAAAAACACAAAATAATTAATAAGTAAATATACAATATAATAAAATCTATACTATTAAAAGGGACTATCTTTGGCTCCAGGGAGTGTCCACATCATCGTAAATTTTTCTCTCAAAAAAGCCATCTAGTATTATTATTAAAAACACAAAATAATTAATAAGTAAATATACAATATAAGGAAATATAAATAATAAGTAAATATACAACAGAAGAAATAGAAATATTACATTAATATCGAAAAATTTTCTCTAAAAAAGTCATGTGGAATTATTATTAAAAACACAAAAATAATTAATAAGTAAATATACAATATAAAGAAATATAAATAATAAGTAAATATACAACATAGGAAATAGAAATATTACATTAACATTTATCACAATAATATCATTTGATATAAAAAATTAAATATACAATATAAATAATAAATAAATATACAATATAAGAAATAGAAATATTATATTAAACATCTATCACAATATTATCATTGATATAAAAGTATACTAATAAAATGGACTATTTGAGATTTCAGAAAGTGTCCACATCATTATAAAATCTTTCTTCCAAAAGAAGTCATGTGACATTATTATTAAAAACAAAAATAATTAATAATTAAATATAATATAAGAAAATATAAATCATAAGTAAATATACAATATAAGAAATAGAAATATTACATTAAACATCTATCACAATATTATCATTTGATATAAAAAGTTAATATACAATATAAGAAAATATAAATAATAAGTAAATATACAATATAAGAAACAAAAATAATTAATAAGTAAATATACAATATAAGAAAGTATAAATAATAAGTAAATTTACAATATAAGAAATAAAAATATTATATTAAACATCTATCACAATATTATTATTTGATATAAAAGCAAGAAAACTAAAACACAGAAATATACCAAAATAAATCGAATAAACAAAAATTTACACACCTGATTTTTTGAATAAACATATATATAAACCAATTTCAGTTCAAATATATATTTTTTAAAGGAATAAGAAATAAAAAAAATATAAATTAATGTTATATTTTGTGAAGAATAAATTAATATTTAAAATATATTATTTTCATTTATTTGTATACTCCGCCCTAGGGCGGGTTGATCACTAGTATATTTAAATACAACTTGTCACCTTGCCATATACAAAGGTCAAGAACAATACAAGAAACATTGATTATTTTTAAAAGAGCCAATGGCAAACGTCTGCGGTGAGCTCGGAGACTCTCTTCATCCAGGCACCAGCGAAGGTTCCATGAGATCCTCATCTGGAGGATGGAAATCGGCAAGGCTTATCATCGGTTAGTAAGCCCCCATCACTCGTAACCATATTAGCTTCGTTATCTCTTATTGATTTATCTATTTCGTTGTGTTTTATTTGCTTGTAGGTGTAGAAATGGCGGAACAGTTAGCCTATTACGGGATTTCCTCGAACCTGATAACGTACCTGACGGGACCACTGGGAGAGTCAACTGCTGCAGCTGCTGCGAATGTCAACACATGGAGTGGAACGGTGTCGTTTCTGCCTCTCCTCTGGGGCTTTATCGCTGACTCGTTTCTCGGTCGTTTCCGTACTATCCTAATTGCATCTTCTCTGTATCTCTTGGTATGCAACAAGTTCCTCTTAAATATCTCTACTAGACTACTATCACTTGAAAAAAATAAAAGATATTATGTTTAGTTTTTAATAAAAAGAATTTATATATATATAATATTAGGGTGAAATGCCTTTGTAAAGCTTATAGATTCTAATTTTATGTTCATATATTTAACTTTTTCCTTAAATAAATTGAATTATTTGTACCAAAGTTATGTTTGACTACTTTTCTTGCACATGTTAAAAGAGGTCATGTTGCGTATTTGTTTCTAATAAGAAGAAGATCTGATTATGATGAAACAAATAGGGACTTGGGCAACTGTCATTTTCAACCATGATTTCCTCTCACCGTAAAGATCCGAATCAACTCCAAGTGATCCTCTTCTTCTGTTCTTTGTATTTTATAGCCATAGGACATGGTGGTTACAAACCATGTATTAAGGTATTTGGAGCTGATCAACTTGATGGAACTGACTTAAAAGAGATCAAAGCCAAGAGCTCTTACTTTAACTGGTTAATGTTTGGAAGTTGTATTAGCATGTTGACAACTCGTTTGATCTCTATCTTTATTCAAGAGAACCTAAGTTGGTCCTTGGGATTTGGTATTCCAAGTGTTTCCATGCTTCTTTCTCTGCTTCTTTTCCTCCTTGGAACTAAGAATTATCGTTTCAGCACGGCAAGAGGAGAAAACAAAAACCCTTTTGCTAGAATCAGTCATGTTTTTATGGAAGCTGTAAGAAACAGAAGACAACCAGATTTAGATAATCCCAACCAGCCCCTCCTTATCGTCCCTAACCAGGACTCAAAGCAGCTCAGGTAACATTATACAGAGAGATGTTACTTTTCTTTAGAATGTTTTTTTTTTTTTGAAAATGGCTTTAAATTTCTTTAGAATGTTTCAGGGCATAACTGTGCTTATACCAATTTGGTTCCTCTATATATGTACTATGGAAGGTTCCTTGACAGGGCGGCGATTTCATGTGATTTGGCTGAAATTGAAGAAGCAAAAGCAGTGCTTAAGCTTTTCCCCATATGGATGAGTTGCTTAGTCTATGCCATTGTATGTGCTCAATCCCACACTTTCTTCACAAAGCAGGGAGCCACAATGGACAGGTCAATCTCACCAGGACTCATAGTCCCTGCAGCTACACTTCAATGTTTCATAAGCTTAACAATGATCATTTTCATCCCAATCTATGACCGTCTACTTGTCCCTATCGCAAGATTCTTCACTCGAAACCCATCAGGAATCACAATGCTTCAGAGGATTGGATCAGGCTTGTTTCTCTCCATTCTTGCTATGGTAGTAGCCGCCTTGGTCGAGAGCAAAAGGCTCCAAACCTCTCGGGATGATGCTACAACATTGATGAGTGTGTGGTTGTTGGTACCGCAGTATGTTATCTGTGGAGTTGCGGACGTGCTGGCAATGGTGGGTTTGCAAGAGTTCTTCTATGACCAAGTCCCTTGTGAGCTTAGGAGCGTTGGTATGGCTTTGAATCTAAGCATTTTCGGGGTCGGCAACTTTCTAAGCAGCTTTATGATATCCTTCATTGATAAGGTGACGAGGCAGTCTGGTCAAAGGAGCTGGTTCGATAACGACCTGAACAAGGCTCATTTGGATTACTTCTACTGGCTACTCGCATGTCTCAGCTCCATTGGTTTAGGCTCCTACTTGTGGTTCGCCAAATCGTATGTGTACAATAGACCAAACAAATTCTAAATAACTTTGTGGTGGTCTTTTTAACTTAATTTGATTTCTTGCATTTCTGATATACGCTTCATACCAAACAACTCGGTGTATATTATTAATTTTATATATTATTTACATTGTGGTGGTCTTTTTAACTTTGGCCCTCACAAGCGGAAATAGTGTTTTACTCATACTTATTAATTTATATATTATTAATTTAAAAATCAGCATAATAAATTATTATTTATGTTTAAAATTTTTAAATTAAACATCAAATTATTTATATATGACAAAAAATTTATTTATCAAAATATATATGTTTATTATTTGTTGAAATTTTAAAACATTATGATGTTAGAAATATTTTTAAAAATATCTTTATACAATTTTTTTGTTTGATTAGTATTTAACTATATTTTTTTGCCAACAAAGCATAATTATAATTATAAAAACCCATATTGTGAATTTTGAATTGTATTCTCTTCGTTTTGGTTTCAGATCCACTCAGAAGTTCTCAACTATCTTGGGAGTCGGGAGATCTATCAAATCATCACCATTAGAGGGATTGCTCGAGCGCTGCATTATCTTCACTGTAAGAAGTTGTGGGCTTGAGCACATCAGCTGGGCCAGAGCTTGCATTAATGTATTGGGCCGAGACAGTACTTCGCAGGCCCAATTCTCCTTCTCCTGATTGCACTTGGAAACCTCACAAAATACATATATAAAGCTAAATTAATATGGTGTTTTAGGTTAAGGAAAAAAGATTAACCAGATTACAAGGAAAAAGATCAAGCAAGATAACAAGCAAGGGAGAATACAACAATACAAGATAAATAGCTTAGGCTTAAGTCTATCTTATCTAAGGGCTTTGTTATATTCATTAGCTTGAAGTGTTTGATACTTTGTAACCTACTTAGCATACACTGGATTGTAGTGTTGCTATATTCTCTTTGATCTAGTGGAGTTTGGGAGCAGAAGTTCTCCCACGAGACGTACCGGTTAGAGGCCGGGAACTCGTTAAATCACTTGTGTCGTTACGTTTAGTTCTATAACTAGATTATACCTAACCTTAAACCTAAGTAAACCTAGATAATAATCTCTACAAGTGGTATCAGAGCACTCGGGTTGTTAAGGTCACTAGGAAAGAGGGAGAGAGTTGATCGAAAGAGTACCTGATTCCCAAGCGATGTCAAACACACGCATAGAGGTGGATCGGTTCGACGGGACTGGGGACTTTGCGCTATGGAAGGTGCGCATGCTTGCACACTTTGGAGTGCTCGGTCTGAAGTCAATTCTCACTGACGAGAAGTTATTAAAGGATAACACAGACACAAAGGAAGAACCTGAATCGACATCCAGAGATATAGGGAAGGGATTAGCTGGAATCGTTGAGCCAACACCAGCCTTGGACCCTGTAAAATTCGAAAAATCAGAGAAGGCTAAGGACCTGATAGTGCTGAATGTTGGGAACAAAGTCTTAAGGAAAATTAAACATTGTGAGACAGCTGCTGCAATGTGGAGCACATTAGATAAATTATACACAGAGACTTCTTTACCTAACAGGATATATCTACAGCTCAGGTTCTATACTTTTAAGATGTTTGATTCTAAAACCATTGATGAAAACATGGATGATTTTCTGAAACTAGTAGCTGATCTGAGCAATCTGCAAGTTGAAGTTTCTGAAGAAGTTCAAGCCATCTTGCTATTAAGTTCCTTACCAAATAAGTATGATCAACTCAAGGAGACACTCAAATATGGGAGAGACACTCTAAGCCTAAACGAGGTTACTGGAGCTGCAAGGTCGAAAGAAAGAGAGTTGATCGAGAGTGGCAAGTTCACAAGGTCAGGTGGAGAAGGCTTAATGGTTGAGAGAGGAAGGACATACCACAGATCAGGAAAAGGAAGTGGAAGAACCTACAAGGGAAGATCTAAGAGTCGATTTGGTAGATCTAAGTCACGGCCCAGAAACAACAGGAACACTAAGGGGTGTTTTATATGTGGCAAAGAGGATCATTGGAAGCGTGAATGTCCTGATAGGAGGACAGGCAAGTCGCAAGACTCTGCCAACGTTGCAGCAGAGCCACATCAACCTCTCATACTCACTGTCAGTGCTCAGTACACAAAGGATGAGTGGGTAATGGACTCAGGTTGTTCGTTTCATATTACACCTGATAAAAGTTTCTTGTTCGACTTGGAGGAGTTTAAAGGAGGAAAAGTATTAATGGCAAATAATACTCACAGCAACATTCAAGGAATTGGGAAGATTAGAATTCTTAATTCTGACGGCTCTACAGTTATCCTAACAGGGGTTAGATATATGCCCGGAATGAGCACAAATTTAATTTCTTATGGGATGCTGGAAACTTCAGGATGCAGATATGAAGGCAAGGATCTCATGGTAAATTTTTTCAAGGATGACAAGAAGGTCATCTCAGGGAAATATCATCAGGGGTTATACTATCTTCAAGGAACAGTTTCGAGAGGAGAGGTTAATATATCGAAGGTGGAGAGAAATATGACTAATGTATGGCATTCTCGCCTCGGTCATATGAGCTTAAATAATATGTCTGTTCTTGTCAAAAATGGATTCATCACTGACAAGGAAGTTAAGGAACTAGATTTCTGTGAACAGTGTATCATAGGAAAATCACACAAACAAAGTTTTCCTAAAGCTAAACACGTGACTAAAGGGATTCTAGAATATGTTCATTCTGACCTTTGGGGCTCACCTTCTACACCAGATAGCCTTGCTGGGAATAAATATTTTGTGACGTTTATTGATGATTTTTCGAAGAAAGTCTGGATCTACTTCTTGAAGACTAAAGATGAAGTATTCTCGAAATTTAAAGATTGGAAGGCCGAGGTTGAGACCAAGACAGAAAAGAAGATCAAATGTTTAAGAACTGATAATGGCTTAGAGTTATGCAATAAACAGTTTGATGATTACTGCAAACAGGCTGGGATTAAAAGGCATAGAACCTGCACGTACACCCCACAACAGAATGGGGTTTCAGAAAGGATGAACAAGACCATCATGAATAAAGTGAGGTGTATGTTAGCCGAATCCGTTCTGGATCAAAGTTTCTGGGCAGAAGCAGCATCAACTGCAATATATTTGATCAATAGATCACCTAATTCTACACTAAAGTGTTCCAGATGCCTGATGAAGTATGGTCGGGGTCAAAACCAGACTTAGGGCACCTCAGAACTTTTGGCTGTTCTGCCTCTGTCCATGTGACTGAGGAGAAGACTGGACCTAGAGTGATTAAAGGAGTATTCGTTGGATATCCTATGGGAACAAAAGGATACAAAGTCTGGATAGAAGATGAAGGGAGATGCAGAACTAGTAGAAACGTTATCTTCAATGAAGAGGAACTATACAAGCACATTGTTGCCAAGGAAAAAGCTAGTATATAGGTCACAAACGAGAGAGATGCTGATCATGAAAAGAAAACTAAGAAAAGAGTTTCTTTCAGTGATGATTTGATCAGGGGACCTTCTCACTCTCCTACGATCGAAGTAGCACCTGATCAAGGTGGAGAAGAATCATCAACAGACAGCTGTGACAACGGCTTAAGCGACCATGAACAAGATCAAGAATTCGAGAATGAGGGTAACAACACTGAAACATTAGACAGTTATATCCTGGCACGCGATAGAGAAAGAAGACAGAACGTGAGACCACCATCTCGGTACGAAGATGGAAACTTTGTAGCTTACGCGCTCAATGTGGTTGAGGACCTAGAAATTCAAGAGCCAAAATCCTATGCTGAGGCTATGAGATGTCGAGAAAGAAAACTATGGAAACAAGCTGCGGAAGAGGAGATGGAATCACACAAGAGAAACAGAACCTGGGATCTCATCGACAGGCCTGCTAAGGCAAAACTTGTTGGATGTAGATGGTTGTTCAAGCTAAAACCAGGCATTCCAGGAATAGAAAAAGAGAGATAGAAAGGCAGGCTGGTTGTTAAAGGATATTCTCAAAAGGAAGGGATTGACTACAATGAGATATTTTCACCAGTTGTAAAACACGTATCTATCAGACTTATGCTAAGTATTGTGGTAAACCTAGACCTGGAATTAGAACAGATGGATGTAAAAACTGCGTTCTTACATGGGAGCTTAGAGGAAAGAATCCTAATGGAACAGCCGGAAGGGTTTATAAAACCTGGAACAGAGAACAAGGTGTGTTTGTTAAGAAAGTCTCTATATGGCCTAAAGAATCTCCAAGGAGATGGAACCACCGTTTTAACAATTTCATGAAAGACCAGCTATTTGAGCGGTGCAGTAAGGACCTATGCGTGTATATGATGGACGTTCAAACAGATAAAGCAATATACTTACTCCTATACGTCGATGACATGCTAATTGCCTCAAGAAATAAGAAAGCAATCAAAGACCTTAAGGAGAAACTAAGTGGAGAATTTGAGATGAAAGACATGGGACAAGCCTCAAGAATATTGGGAATGGATATCATAAGGGATAGAAAGAATGGAACACTGATCCTGTCTCAAAGAAACTATATCGAAAAGGTTATCAAGACTTTCGGCATGCAAGACGCCAAGACCGTGATCACTCCTACCGCGTCCCACTTCAAATTGAGAAGTCTTACAGATGATGAATGGAAAGAAGAGGCAAGACACATGGAAAGAACACCCTATGCTAGCGCAGTAGGAAGCCTAATGTATGCGATGGTGGGATCTAGACCTGACCTAGGATTTGCAGTAGGCTATGTGTGCCGCTTTATGAGCAAACCAGGACAAGAACACTGGAAAGCAGTCCAGTGGATCCTAAGGTACTTAAAAGAGGCAATGAATTCGAATCTTACATTCAAAAAGAACTCAACACTTCTAGTAGAAGGATTCTCAGACTCTGACTATGCAACAGACATAGATCGCAGACGTTCAGTAACAGGATATGCATTTAAATTTGGAGGAAATACAATATCATGGAAATCTTGTTTACAATCAGTAGTTGCTTTGTCTACTACAGAAGCTGAATATATGGCAATGAATGAAGCAGCGAAAGAGGCAATGTGGCTAAAGGAAATATGCACAGAGTTAGGATTCAAACAACACGGCATCAAACTCTATTGTGATTCCCAAAGTGCTCTATCCCTAGCGAGAAATCCAGTCAATCACGAGAAGACTAAGCATATAGCTACCAAGTTCAATTTTATACGAGACCTAGTAGAAGCAGGCGACATTGTCCTAAACAAGATTCATACTAACGTCAATCCTGCAGATTTCCTAACTAAGACAGTACATGGACAGAAGTTCCAGCTTTGCTGTGAGCTTTTGAACCTTCACTGATAGGGCAGGGAAGCTCCAGGTAATCCGGGTTGACAGACTCCACCCTCGCAAATCACAAACCAAGAAACACAAGGAGGGGTTAGTGATGTGTGAGAAAATAAGTGTCAACGGGCATCATTTTTCAAAAGAGAAGTATTACCTGGAGCAGAATAAGAATCGAGAAAGTGTACTCGATTCAGGTGGAGCCATCAGATGTAATCAAATATTGCGGACCTACGAACTCAAAGGTTCTTTGACTCATCAAATCGAGTTGTAGTTCCAAGAAACCAGAACCATCAACCGACACCGAAAAGGACGACCAACCTACAGAAATCAGACGATAATGGGTTAGTAAGAACTAACTCGAGAATGTTCAATAATAGTTACTTAGGTGAAAACTTATCTGTAGAAGTAATGAGCACAAGGCATCAGTTCACCAAGAAGCATCAACGAGTAAGAACTAGGTGGTGGCGTCAAAAGCGAACCAGTGAAACTCGTCAACCGAATCAGAACCGGTCTCTGAAACACATAGAAGGTTATGTTAATACACAATCGGAGATGCCAAAAGGTATGATAATGAGACTCGTACCTTGATTCACCAAAAGGGTGGAGCTTGATTGTAAAGCTCAAGTCGGAGCTCGGTGGTATGTCATCGGTGAAGAAGAGTCACCGGAAAAGACATGCAATGAGCAAAGGAAACCAAGAGTTAGCAAATCACTCGATAAAATTCTTCACTTTCACCGGATGAACCGAATCTCACAGTCGAGATAGAGGATAAGAAGCACCGGAGATGAAAGAGAAGCAAGGCGGAGTCGGTTCAACGGAGCTAATCAGATGGATTACCCCGATGAAGCTATGAAATCTCACCGAGAAAAGGATCGCTAAGGGAGAGAGGCAGAGAGAAAGTCGAAAATGGTTTTCTCCAAAACGACCAAAGAGAGGCGTAACCTAGGCTGGTTGCAGAGAAGGGACTGGGCCTATGGGCTCAATTCACAACTGGTGGAGATTTGTAAGAAGTTGTGGGTTTGAGCACATCAGCTGGGCCAGAGCTTGCATTAATGTATTGGGCCGAGACAGTACTTCGCAGGCCCAATTCTCCTTCTCCTGATTGCACTTGGAAACCTCACAAAACACATATATAAAGCTAAGTTAATATGGTGTTTTAGGTTAAGGCAAAAAGATTAATCAGATTACAAGGACAAAGATCAAGCAAGATAACAAGCAAGGGAGAATACAACAATACAAGATAAATAGCTTAGGCTTAAGTCTATCTTATCTAAGGGCTTTTGTTATATTCATTAGCTTGAATGGTTTGATACTTTGTAACCTACTTAGCATACACTGGATTGAAGTGTTGCTATATTCTCTTTGATCTAGTAGAGTTTGGGAGCAGAAGTTCTCCCACGAGACGTACCGGTTAGAGGCCGGGAACTCGTTAAATCACTTGTGTCGTTACATTTAGTTCTATAACTAGATTATACCTAACCTCAAACCTAAGTAAACCTAGATAATAATCTCTACATTCACAAAAGAATGTGGGTTATGGATCATTCACCGTGACATTAACCCTTCAAAGACTTTCTTGGATGCAGAGATGAAACCAAAAGTCGCAGGTTTCAAATGGGCAAGGCAGATGCAAGAAAGCCAAACTGAATCCAACTCAACCCTAGTTCAAGGTACAGGGTGAGTGGAGAATATACCGTCCTGACCATCCATAATTAATGAGCCATCTACACCTACTCACTCGATCTGTAGATCCCATCTTGTCCTACAAGCGATGTGTTATTTTTCCAAGGCTCAAATATAGGTTTTTTCATCTGAAACCAAAACGGAAAATAATACAATTACAAAATATTTTATATTTTAGTTTTTAAAATTTATTACATTAATTTATAATCAATTATTAAATATAACAAATTAATCTAATATATTACTAATATAAAATTCATTATTAATTATAATATATATATATATATATATTAACAGTATCAGTGAATTTAACCGCTCTAACGTTTAACGTGAGAGCTCAAATGCAAAAAAAAAACACTAAGCAAATATTAGTATAGACTAGGTGATTTTGTTGTGCTTGTGCACAATTATAAATCTTTACAAATTAAGTAAATTATAATAACTACAGTATATAAACTACATTTAAATTAGTTTATAATTTATATGTTTAAAATATTATTTTAAACAATATCATTTTATTGTAGTTAGACATAAAATTTTATGTAGAATATTTTGTCAGTTCGGTTATCATACATGATTGGTTGGATTATTTTTAATATGTCTATATTAGATTGTAGGAACTTTTTATATTAAACCAAAATTGTTTTTAAATATACGAAGATTAGTGTTGTTAATTATTATACTAAGACTATCTTTTTGTATTGCTTAGATTAATGTTAAATCAATATTTAGTAGGGAAAATTGCCAAAACCAACCTAAAACTTGGATTCAAATGCAAAAGTGTACCCAAACATCAATCAAATGCAAAAGTAACCTAAAAATGTGCTGAAATTACAACAGCCCCCTTATGACCAAAAAAAAAAACTATATGCGTTTTTACCTTTATAGCCTATTTAAGTCTTCCGTCTTTCTAAGTCTTCTGTGATTTTGTAAGTCTTCTAAGAAGACTTACATGTAAGTCTTCTCGCTTAGTAAATTTAAAAAATAATTTATAAATTATATAAAAAATATTTTTATGGAGGAAAAATCTATATCATGTAATAACAAACATTTGTAAATGATATTAAAATCTAGTAAAATTGAATTGTTCTCAACATAGATGAATGAATGTATCATCTTTTGATATTCTTTGGTCTAGGGTTTAGAAACATATGTCATAGTATTGTATGTATCTTTAGGGTTAGATTTTGGAAGCCTAACCAATTTTTTTGAAAAATCATTTTTTACATATATTTGTTTAATTTTGTGTATATTAAATAGTTTTGGAGTTGATTTTAAGTTTAGTGAAGTGTTTATTGATATTTAGTTTGTTATTTAGTTTAAGGTATTAGAAGACTTAAGTCTACTAAAAGATATTACGCCAGAAGACTTACATGTAAGTCTTCTGGGCGAATAGTAAATTCAAGGGGTAGAAGACTTTCAGGAAAGTCTTCTGTTTTCCCAGAAAGTCTTCTGTCTTCC